>PVJD01000690.1:0-84542 GCA_004026545.1 Mormoops blainvillei
GAGGACAGAAAGGCCACGTCTCGGTATTCCTCCACGCTCCCGAGCTCAGCTGCACACAAGTCACTTGTCATGTGGTGACGCACAGAAGACTTCATTGACATCCCCGTTCGGATCTTGGTAAACAAGTTTATTTATGCCCGAGCCCTGCTCAAGAATGAAGCCATAAAGGAAAGTTTGCGGGAGGTGGCCCTGCCCTTTTCATTAAGGCGAGCGTAGACCATGTCCCAGCACCTCGGTTAGACAAGCTGCCATTCAGCCACAGGTCCACGAAGGCGCGGGGTGTGTGCCTGTGAACGGAGGCGACACACTGGCGATCAGGACCGGTCACATTTTTATCTAATGAGGCGTGTCATTGGTGCGTTTCGCGTTTTCTCCTAACCCCTCGTTCGCCTGCTCTCCCAGTGCCTATAAAAAGGGGAAACCCAGTCTCCTCAGTCACATCCGATGGCTGTTAGCTCTCGGGGGCATCGCTGGTTTGGACTTATAATTAGACGTCGAGCAGTTCTCCAAGACGACAGCACCTGGGAAGCTTGGGCTCCAGGTGCCCAGGTGAGATTGTGAGCATGGACGTGTTTAATCGTCACACGTGGGGGTCTGGCAACATTTCCTTCTTGGAATGTGGAATGTGAAAAAGAGGGGGTGTGGACCCAAGACGAGGCAGCAGGTCATCCGCTCCTGGGACCGTAATGAATTACCAGATACTTCCATGGGTTCCGCTCTACCCCAGGTGTTTCACTCACTGAGAACGCACACTAGTGCCATGCTTGCTACTGTCACTACGCCCATATACAAGACAAAGACACAGTGCAAAGGCAAGTCACACACCTCATTAAGAGGCTGGGCTGGGATTCTAATGGCGGCTTGGGCTCCCGAGAGGGGGCGGGTAATGGAGACCCACCAGCGTCAGGACAGACAGAGCCCTGTGAAGCAGGACAGCTTCTGCCACTTCCCCACATAACTACCTTTGCCAAGGTTTACGTTCTCTATGTCCAGTCCTAACCCTAGGCACCCGCCCCTCTTGCCAAATGAAGGAAATCTGAGTGTTGGGGGTTGGTACGCCTGGGAAAACCTCTTATCTGGCAAGTTGGCCGAGTTCGGATTCACACTTAGGTCTGATTTGCAGAGGCTGAAGGGGCACCCTTCGGCCTTCCGGGGCCCTACCATGGCTGGTTCCTGGTGAGAGGGTTGTTTCTAGAGCTATGAGTGTTTATTCCCACTTACGGGCCAGGTAGGGTTTCTTGAGAATTGAGGCCTCTTCACGGCGGCCACCCAGAAGATTGGAGACAGTTGCCAGTTGTCTCTGCAGCGTGAGGGGCTCACGGTGGGTCATACCACCACTGAGGGGCTCAGGCTGAGCTGCTGGCACCAGGGTCCTTCCACTGCTCCCGAGAAGCTAAAGGAAAGGTGAGACTTAAGGCCTGGGTGTGAGCAATCCCCTGGTTCCCACTAAATGTCATAGTCGCACTGCTCCTAGAGAGAACCCCTTTCAACCATATGGGACATTGAAGGCTTTAAACAATTTTAAAAAATTGATTTTAGAGAGGAAGGTTGTGGCGGGGGAGAGAGAGAGAGAGAGAGAGAGAGATGCCAATTTGTTGTTCCACTTATTGATGCATTCATTGGTTGAGTCTTGTCTGTGCCCTAACTGGGGATGGAACCTACAACCTCGGTGTATTGGGATCATGCTTCACCCAACTGGGCGACCCGGCCAGGGGGGAACATCGAAGACTTACAAGGTTAGTTAATTCATTTGTTTTCTAACCCAAACGTGCCAAGTAGAGTCCTAAGAAGCCGCAGAGATCACGTTTTTGAATTGTCTACTGCGAAGATCAGAAGCTGAAAGGCTGCTGTAATAGATTCTCACCGTAAGTCATCACCTGCACGCCAGCTGAGTCATCCGTCAGGTTAGGGTGGATTTCTGCCTGTCAGGGTGCCCCACCCTTCTAGGCAGAAGGGCTGGTTCCCCGAAGCAACCTGGGCTGGAGGCACCAAAGGGCATTTTGGAGGCTCGGAGGGTCAGAGCCGGCAAAAACGAAAGTAGTTGGACACCTCGAAGATTCAAGTCAGGTACACCCTGAAACAAAACCAGGGCAAAAAGCAAAGGTCAGGAGGTATCTAGGGGGCCCCAGGCAACTGTCACGCTCTCTTGTGTGTAGCAGAAACCCCAAGGAACAGATCAGAATCATGGAAGTTGTAGAAGACACCGGAAGTGCACAAGGTGTGGTCCGTTCGTTTCTCCTACGAAAGTTCCCATGTGGGCTTGAGGACCACGGTAGTGAAAGTCACTGCGAGCTGCAGGGACAAGCGAGCCCCAGAATATGAATGTCTGAACACACTGAAAGCGGTTTCCTCTGACTGCTGAACAACCCCGTGTATGTCTTCTTGCTCAGCAGGTGTTTTTCTATGTGGGTCCAGCCTCTCATAGGCCCTACTTAAGATGTGCGTTCAGGGGACTGGGGACAGAAGTGCTTTCTATCCACTGGCTCTGCCACTCCCCACAGTGTCTGGGCCCTCTGCATGGGGCCAGATGAGGAAGGCAGTGTGGCTGCTTGTGGGCCACCTCCAGAATCCCATTCCGGTTCCATCAGCTGGCTGTGAGCCGGGCACCCCTGCCCCGGCCGCCCAGACCGGCCCCCTCTGCGGGCCCCAGCTGGCCCCGTCTCCCCACTGCGCTCAACCCTGACCCGCCCACCTGCTCCTCCTGAAACCCTCTGGCCACTGCTGCCGACGCGCCTGGCTTTGACCCCAGGACTCAAGGGCCACGTATTCACTTTAAATGTCCTCCTGTCCCCAACCTGGTTCCAGCCAGTGATTATTTAAGGGGGAACCCAAAACTCTCACCTCCCCTTTGGCTGAATTTGTGCAACAAACCGAAATAGGGTCAAGTGTCCTCTGGATAATCTGATTGACGTTGACAGTCACAAGATAATTAGACAGGTCATTGTCTTGGGAGGGGTGAATATTTTTGTCAGAAGCAGAGTAAGGGGTGGGGTCTCAGAACCACTCCTCTTTAGAATGTGTGACACGCCCTTTGTGTGTGAGAGAGAGAGAGAGAGAGAGAGAGAGAGTGTGTGTGTATCTGCGGCATTCATCAGATGCAGGACTTCTTGGGCATCTGGCCCATCGGTGCAGGAGGTCTCCATTGGCATCTACAGTTTTTTCCAGGAGCACGTTGGAGAATTTCACGAGGGGAGAAACTTAGGAAGCAAGTGAAGTGAGAACGTGGCAAGCCACTTGTCTGACCATGTCCCGAAAGGAAGCCCCGCCGCTGGAAGGCTCGCCGGCCACCCGCACAGAGGGGCAGCCACCGCATGGGCCAGCTTCCCTAAAAGCATCCCGAGAGCGCTCGCATCAGTGTGTTGATGCAGGGTTCAGAGAAGACGGCCTCCACAAAGGCAGAGCTCATAAAGGAAGCCCCCCATTTACCGGAGGGCACAGTGGAAGGCGGGGTCCCCCAGGGGCTGTCTGACAGAAGCTTGAGGGGCAGCCAGGCCTGGAGAGGACAGCACCCCGAAAGCCCACCTGGAGGAAATGCAGTCACGAACGGATAGCCCCAGAGTGGACATCCAGGGGGTATTTGTTGACCCCTAGCCGCCCCACTGCCTACCCTGCGAGCAGGAGGGAGTGTCCCAGGTCTCCGGCATCATCGGCATCGACCTCCAGGGAGAGCGGAGGGGAGGGCAGAACTGGATGCCGCCACGGAGCCTTCCTCCTGGCCTGTGCCCCACGTCCCAGAGCGAGGGAGGGGGACCTTCTCCCTGGGTGAATGCCTACACCTTCCTGGGGTGCCCCGGCCTGGGCTCCCTGTGCCTTGTCCCCTGGAGTGCTACAGATCCCAGGTTATGACAACGCATGGTCCTCAGTGCCTGGGCACCACGCCTAGTGTTCGGACCTCCCTCCCTGAGAGGACAAGAGAGAAAGCACTCCCCTTGACCCCAGCCACAGTCTGGAAGCCGGACCCCGGCCTCATTTAAGAAGGACGACAAGGAGCAAAGGGCCGGAGGGACGATCCAGGCTGCGTGGCATCGAAGTTTTTTGTTCTTTGTTCTTAAATTTTCAGATGAATAATTCAGTGCCTCTGCCAAGGTTGAAATATTTTTCTGTTTTCAGTAAGACGTGAGAAGAGAAATGAATTTTAATGAAATGTTTTGATTTACTTTATCAGAGGCTTCCAGTCTAGGGGGATTCCCACGCCCTAAACAGATGTCCGCTGTTTGGTCCTCTGCAAAAGGCAAGACGCAGCCGTGCGGCTGTCCGGCCGGGGCCTCTCCTGTCCCCCAGTTCCTGGAGGGGAAGAGCTACCTGTGAGCTGGTAGAAAGTGGAAGCCACATGCATTTCAGGAAACTGAAATTACAAGTGATGATTATGATGTCTCCACTGACCTAGACCAACCAGTCGCTGTAGGTGACAGCAAAGTACCTGTCCCAGGTAACTGGTCCTCATGCGTCCCAGCCCCGTCAGACCTATTCATCACAGGATCCCGAAAACAGGACTGGAGGGGAAGTGGAGCCACGTGGCGAGGTCCCTGTGGTGGAGGCAGAGCCCTCAGGTAGAAGCTGAGATTGGGCCACAGCGTGAGCTCATTTACAGCTGCAGGCTCAGGACATGTTTGTAGCAGAAGTTTCCGAACTAAGTCAGCAACCAGCAGACCATATGGACTCTTTCAATGGGATTACTGATGGGATTCCCGCTCATTCAAGAAAATGCCTGCCTCCAGTGGGTTGTCATCGAGAGATCAATTGCAGAGTGATTTGTTGAGCCCTGAGCATGGTGTTAGATCGAGGGACGGGGAGGTACAGATAACTGGATCCGGCAAGCAAGGGCTTGTAAAATACGCTTATCGAGAGGCAGGGATGACGCGGGGCCAACCGGAGACAGACCAAAGACAATCTGTAATCAAGGGCTCGCGGCCTGGGTTCTTGGCTGCCACCACCCTCGGGGTTTCGCCCTGTCCAGAGACCCGAGCAGATATCTAAAGAGAGACACAGAAGAGTTGTTGTTGAAAGGGCACAGTTATAAAAGATTTCTGTTGGCACAGATATCTCATGATAATTCTCTTTTCACATACTTTGCCATTTAAGGATTCCCAATCATGTTCTAATCATATATCGTTGTCGCCCCAGTAAGAAAAGAGGGGCACATCTTTGTCCTGGTATTACTGGTGATTTAGAGGGGGCATTGGGATTCACATTGCCAGTGCCCTGGCTGGGTAGCTCAGTTGGTTAGAGCGTTGTCCTGATACACCAAGGTCGTGGGTTCGATCCCTAGTCAGGGCACTTACAAGAATCAACCAATGAGTGCATCAATAAGTAGAACAACAAATCAATGTCTCCCTCTCTCTCTCTGTGTCTCTCTCTTTTCCCTCTTCCCTCCTCTCTAAAAATCAATAAATAAATTTTTTAAAAAGGGAGGTTCGCAATGCCAGCTTCCCAGGAGAATTTTTGCTCTGTTCTCCTGTTTCACGAAATATTTTACTGAATTTGACATGGAAATTTATTCTTTTTAAATTTTATATTCTTGTTTTAGACTAAAGAACAAATCAAGAAAATAAATTGTTACCACAGTGGTACTATGTGGTAGTCCCTTAAATCGTTCCTTTTTCAGACACTTTGGTTTTATTAAAATTCACTTATTAGTTACTAAACAATTATTTACATAAAATAATATTATATGAGACTGTAATCAAAGGATCAAAGTTTAATCTTAAGTAGCCACAACAACTCAGGAATAGTCGGGTTTGGTATTTTCCCTTGTTTGCACAGTAATATCTATTTTATTTTTCTTCTTTTTTAGTGACAAGATTATGTAAACAAATATTCAATACAAGGAAGCTTTTCAGCCTTTGCATTTCTTTTCTGGCCACTTTTGTTATTCACTTCATTTTTGTGATTATTGCTGAAAATAATTTAGCCACATATTGTAGAAGAGGAAATTATTTTTTAATGCTCCCTCCTCTATTTGGTTTAATTAAATAGTAATATTCATGAAGGATATATTAATGAGCTACATATGTGCTTGAATATACTTCTAAATATTTTGACTAGATGTTATACATATGATACAAACATACTTTTGAAGAATATTCATATTCAGTTAAAATGTTCAGGAGAAACACTGTTCACTGCAAGGTTTTGGTACACTGCTAAATTAGATGAATTAACTGTTTGGGGACTTAGCCATTCAGTGAGTTGTCTTCGCCCGTGCAAGGGGGATCACGTCCTCTCCGACTTACGTCTGTGGCAAAGCCGAGATGTGGAGAACCTGAATAAAATTTGTCTTCCGTCAGAGTACCAGTAAGAGGAGCTGGGATCTGAACTCAAGTCTTCTAACCGTACAGCCCACTTTCTCCGCCATTGTATTTCTTCCTCACGCACGTACTATTAAAACTAAAGCTGCCCATGAAATGCCACCCAACTGCAGCTTTGCCAGAGATGCTGCCCAGGGGAGGATGAACAGCCAGATGGAAAAGCAAAGCCCCGGCCCACACACCCGTGAGTCAAACTCACACTTCCACCCTATCACCAAGGAGTAGGGATCATACAGGCAACACCTCAAAGGCCTAGACCCCACTTCTGGGAAGGTTCGCTGGGCTCATCTCCTGGGATAGGCCCTGGACCTTACGATATCGTTCCTGCCCAAGTGCCTCCCCACTGACTGTCCTCTGTCCCCCTCCGCCCCCGCCCCAGCTCTTGAAGTAACGGTCATGTTACCTCCTCAAAGAGGCGCTCCCTGACTGTCATATCTAAAGGTACTCCTCCCATTCACGAACCAATCAATATGCATTGCTCTGTTTCATTTATTGTATAGCATATAGCATAGCGTGTCTGTCTGTCAATCTCTCTGTCTCCTTCCTTCTTCATCAGATCAGTGTCTGGTACATAACAGGTTCCTAATGTTGGTGGCAAGAATAGCACCAGGTGTGATACCGGTGGAGTCAGACCGGACCTTGGTTCAGCAACCTCGGCAACTTGAGTTCTGGCTAAGAAAGGATTCAGTGGCAAGACGGAAGCTATAAGCAAAAGTTTCTTTAGAAAGTCACAGAGGTAGAAGAAGTGGGCTGTGGAAGAAATGGGTTCAGAAAACAAGTTGCAGAGGCAAAAGAAGGGGCCCTTGGCGCTTAGGAGAGGGAAAAGTAAAGGTGGGTGCGACTGAGGAATGGAAAAGGCCCTGGTGTGCTCCCCAGGGAGAGCGTGCTGGGTCCTCTGTCCTAAGGGCTTTTAAGGGTGGGGGTTTTAGGGGAGATTCCAGGGCAGGATCTCAACAGAATATTCATCAGCTTTCCAGGCGGGTCCTTTCATAGTCCCCCTGATTGGCCAGCGCCAGCAGGGTCATGAGTCAATGCCGCTGGTCCTGAGGTCAGCCATGGTGCTGCTTGCCTGGTTTTGCTGCTTTTCTGGGTCTGCAACTGAAACACTACGGGGGCCTGGATGTTACCCCTGGAGCTCAGTGTTTAAGGGGGCGTTGTGCAAGGGCCCCGCTGGGAGTTGCATGAGACCACTCTTTGGCCCCTTCTTCCTCCTCCAAAGGGGCTTACCACGTGACTAGAGACATGCCAGGGGAGGAAAGGTCAGGGTAGGGTCCAAACTCATGACCTGCAACATGCCAGGGGAGGAAAAGTTCCCCAGGGGGCGAGGTCCTTGTTTTCCCAGTTTTGCCTGTTGCTAGGCACCTGGGACTTTCCACCCTGGTGACTTTCTGTACCTGGCCTTTCTCCCTTGCCGTGTCTAACAGCCGGCCACACTCATAAACACTTCGTAAATAAAAGGCTTAGTAATGACATGCTAAGGATTCGGAGGGCACATCCAGGCTCAGAGGGACAGAGCACTGTGAGACACTGGCCACGCCCGCCATGCCCAGGTGGTGGTGCTCGGGTAGCCTACCTGTAGGCGTGGGCCCTGGAGCGCCATATTGAACAAAATGGAGGGACGGCCCAGGGCCCTCCACTGATCAGTACCTGTCAACGCCCTAGCATAGGCTCACTCCCTGACGGGGTACCTGAGCTCTCTCCGGAGAAGGAGAGCTAGGCCCTCAGGCACACACCAGAGCCCCTGAGGACGCAGAGTGAGCAGAGGAACCTGAGGAAGCCACCGCTCAGAGTCCAGAGGACACAGGCCTCGATTTCGCCATGACTCTCGCCTTACTGTGGGAAGTGGAGGCTTAACAGGGGAGCACAGCTTACCCAACAGGGATCAAAGTCCATGCGTCTGGATCCTACCAGCTTCCCACAGCCTGAGTCGGAGGGGAGTTTGGGAAAAGGAGGCAGGAGGGTAAACCAGCCCCAGCCATAGGCGAGTCTCTCCCTCCCCTCCCCAGTCATTAACAAAGACCACACTGTAGTCTTTATCAAAAACCTGAGTTCCCTAAGTGGTGATACAGAATAATTATCTCAGCATGCAATCAGCACGGCTGTCTTCTTCCAAGCAATTTGTGGCAAGGATATGCATTTTTAAAATAGATTAAAATTTCTAGAGGAGCCTCTTCAGCCTGGTCAGAACGTACTCCCAACTTACCTGGTGAGAGGATACCTATCTTGGAGCTGGAATTCTCTTTCATCAGGCCTTGCTTAATTGAATCAGGCAAAGTCATTTTGGGATTGCCCCAAAAGAAAACATTTTATCTCAAGGCACGCGTGTCTTAACAAGGCCCTACAGGTAAATAAATCCAGGTCGCCACTCAAGGGAACCCTGCTCTTTCTTTCAAAAGCCTACACCCAACTTCATTTGTTTTTCTTTTACGTGAGGAAATTGCTTATGGAGCTAGTGCTTGCCAGCGAAAGCAACAAGTTGGCTTTTTTTCCTCTCTCTCTCTAACTGTTAAGAAAAGCCTTGTCTCCCTTGTTTCCTTCCTTCCTCACAAATAACTTGTGCAAAGCCGGGGTGTGCTTGCCATGCAAGGTCAAGGTCAAGGTCTAACCAGGGGTGTCAGATTCAGTCCTGTTTGATTCCCACTGGGTTGGCTCTAGAATTTAGTGCCCGCCCCCCGTTAAACAACAGAAGTTCATTGTCTCGCCGTTCTGGATGGCGTTTAGACTTGTGCTACAGCTTTGTTACATTAAGGCAAAGTCAAAGGCCATGGCTCTTCACTGCCCCAGACCCTGGGCGTTGGCAGGAGCCCCAGCAGTGTCTGCCAGGGCCCCTCACTCAGCAGCCAGGGCACCTGTGCTATCTATGTCCTGCTGCTCCATCCCCTGGAGCAGCCTTCACACGTAGGCTCCAGCTCTGGAGGCCTGCCGGGAGGCGGCAAAGGTCCCTGGGCCACACCTGGGACTGGGGAAGCTGCGAGGGGTAACCCATGCATGTTATGACAGACTTGGCACCGGCAGGGGCGGACTCACCCTCTTAACACGGCGCACAAATCCGAAGCGGGGCTTGTGTGCTCCGTGGTCTGCCAGGCACCCTGGGGCCAGTTTGTCCCGACCCTGTGCTCCCAGCCCTGAAGAATCTAAGGCTCTTTCTCTAGAGAAGTGTCTGGACTGGCGGTTTCCGCGGGAGGTTTCCTTGACTCAGCGCAAAGACCGGTTCCAACAAAAATCAGAGGCAGCGAGCAGCAGCATTTGCTGGCCCCCTTCGTCCTCCAGGCCACCGCCACCCACGTCCCTGTGTTGCTCATATCAAATGTCATTCTGGGATGACTAATAGTGGGTGCAGATGAGAAGCCTTCAGCCTTACCGTAAAGGAGACGGTGCAGACTTAGAGCAAGTCATCTGACGGGTCACGTGGCTGGGGAGTGCACCCCCCCCTCCCACCCCCGCCCCGGCCCCTGCTCTGTGACTCAGTGGATCACACGGTCCTGCGGGAAGGGCGAGTGTTACAGAAGCGCCAGGAGTTCGTCCCGCGCCGCCCGGCGTGTGCGCTGCGCCCCAGGCGCCTCCCGGCCGCGATGGGGACGCCCAGGAGGTCTGCAAGGCCCCGGAGGGTCCAGAGCACAAAAGCGGGACCCTCGCTTTTCTCGGGCGGGAGTTGCAAACCTAGGGATGACGCCCTCCATCCTTGATCAATTGTGCGTTTCAGAGAAAGCGATTCCTCCCCCACCCCACACCGACAGGGGCGGGGCGGGGCGCAGCGGCTGCAGAGGGAGGCCGGGAGACTTATCCTATTATATAAACTTGTAATTGGCCCTGGCTCCTGCGGCCGGCAGGCAGGAGGTTTCCAACCATCTGGATCCCCTTCGACCCTCTCCTCCCTCTGTCCCCTCCTGTCCGAGCCCCCGCCGTACCCCACCCGAGTTTCTTTTTCTTTCCAGTGCTCGCCTTCCTACCGGAGGGCACCCGGAAAGGCACTAAGATTTGAAAATGGCACTTTACATTAAAGTGTGTCCATCCTGGCAGCCCTGGCTGCAAACCAGCATTTAGGGACATCTCGCCAGGGGGCGTGGAAAGGGATGATTCTAGAACAGCGGTCCTCAAACCATTTTCCAGGGCGTGTTGGAAAACTCTGGAGCTTTTAAAACTCAAGAGTGCGGAGTCCCACCCCCAGTTCTGCCCAGCAGGTCTGGAGGGGACCCCAGGAATTTGTATGTCGACACACTCCCAAACGATGCCCTTATAGACAGGGGCGGGCAGCATTTTCTATTTCGTCCTCCGGTTAAAGAAGTTTTGCCAAACAAATTATTAGTGTGAACAAGATGTCAGGAGGATCACCCAGGCCCTCCAGGATTCTCTAGCATTTTAGAGGCACACGTTCACAAACAAGCCTGTTCATTTGAAATCGTAACATCCGTCCCGGTGCGTGCTGAAACAGCCCTTCCCGAGTACCTAAACTTAGCAGCCAAGGTTGGCCCATTTTTGGAATTTGGAAACCTGAGCATTTTATAGCAGGAGGTGACTTTGGAGAACTGGCTAGACCAAAACCTCACCTAACAGGTGACACCTTGAGGTCTACAAGGTGGATGGATCTATGTGGTGATCTAGGAAGGCCAGGCTCACCGTTAGCAAGTGCAACTGTCTGGATATATTCAAACTCCAGCTCTCCCACCGGTTAGCTATGAAATCTTAATTCATTCCTCAGTTTCCTGACCTGTGAAATGGGGCCAAAGTCTGTTTTGCTGTAGTCTTGTGGAAACTGTAACGTTTGGAAGCAACATGATTCAGATCTGGCTACATTGTTGCTATTATGATCAGCCGTCAAGTTCATTGTGCTAATTAGCAGGTGAGCTAACGGTAATGGCAGGTGAGAACTCACACTCAGGACCCCTGACTTCCAATCCACGAGAATTTTTTTCACTGCCCTCCTGGGCAAGGGATGTTTCTTTAAAAGATAGATACCGGTGATGCTTATGACTCGAGCTTTTCACTGATTCTGAAGCATTTTGTCCTGAGGGGTCCGCATAGGTGTAGTGTGTGGACTTGCTGGTTTTTATAAGCCTGATTGAACGAGCCAGTCACCACCCCAGCATCGGGAGCATTCAAAGTGACACGTTAGAGTTTTTGTGAAATATGTACCCTGAAATGAGCTGCCCAATCTCTCCTGCTTTTTAAAACTGATGTTTTTTCATTGCTGGGGACCAGGGGAAAGCGTTGGGTAAATGACTACAGATGCCCCTCAACTGCCCACCCCCCCGCCCTTTCCCACCTAGCCGCCCCAGAGTGAATTCTCTCAAAGTAATGAATCTTTGAAACTTCACTCTGGAGCTTAATATTGGTGCCCTCTGGGCCCCTGAATGGTGGCATCAGTGCCTAAATTGCTGCCCCTGTCTTTTCAGCAAACAGGACTGCTAGCCATACTCTTGCATCTGCTGTATGAAACCTTCCAAAAGACCCCCACCCCCACCCCCGCCTGCTCGGAGAGTCACAGAAGTGAAAAGGATGGGGGAAGGGGAGGAAAACCACTCAAATAATCAGGGTGGGTAAGTTGGGAATACAGAACGCAGCATGGCACAGGGCGCCCATCGTGGGCACCTGAGGATGTGGCATTTACATCCGCACTCGAAATGAGATGCTCAATTGCTAATAGCCTCCCTGAGGTTTGGTTCCCTGCTGCTGACGCCTTCTTCCCTACCTCTCATCTCATCGAAGTTGAAGCACAGTAAAATATCACAGCCTATGCTCACGTGTGAAACATCCACTTATGCTCTTGACGTTGGTGCTGAAACCCTGTAAGGAAGAAAAACTTCTTTCCCACATAACCCAACTGCAAGTCGGTATCAACAGGCACTTCCAAATGAGATCGCTGTTACTGTACCCACCCTTGCGATGGAAGAGGGTTTTAAATTGTTAGCAGTACACAGAACGAGTTTGGAGCTGGGGATTTGACGTCTGAGAATTTGTGTCTTTTCCACAGTGTTTCTTTTTTCCCCCCTCCAATCTGACTCTGATTCAGCCTTCAGTTTTATTTCATAATTGCTCCTAGTTCTAATCCCTCCCCCTATCTGTCAGGCACTTGGCCTTGAATTTCCACTTTTGTTCCCCTCGGTTGTTGGATTATGAAACCACAAACCTAGTTTTGAAATCCAGTCAGGCACCCAGAGATTTGTATGCCTACTGTGTCTGCAGGTAGGTGGCATCAGTAACTAGATAGGAATCTATTTTAAATCAGCGTGCGAGTCTGAATATTTATTCCGAGTTTTCTCAAGTTATTGCCATAGGGGCAGTCACTTATTTTCTCTTTTCATCTTGATGTTTTCCTCTTGGGTCAGTAACTCTTTTAACATGTCCTCAGGTACTTGGGTAGAAAGATTTTGATTTATCTCACCTTTTACAAATTCAAGAGCATGGCTCAGTTTTCTTAATACAGTGAGCAAAGCTTTGATTGTTTTTGTGACAATTATTGATGCCTGTAATCTATCCAGACCTGTCATTTACAGATAAATGCAGAGAGGCAGCACTGATATAAAACTAAAATAATTGCTCACTTGGCTTCCTTTCAAAGTTGCAACATGATTGTCTCTCTTGGGTTAATCACTTGGGTGTTAAACACATTTTCTTATCCAGCAAACATACTGAGATCCTATTGTGCCAGGGAGGCCCACGCTTCCTTGGGGAATTTGGTGGTAGTGGCACACTGTGGACAGATTTGATCTATAACAGTGCCATGGTGGGAAGTGGTGCCAGGAGCTATGGAAGCCAGAGAAGGAGCAACTGACCTGCCATTAGGAGACCAGGATGGCTTCCCAGAGTAGGTGGCATCTCAGGTCAGTCAGCTAAGACAGTGCTTGAAAATATTCTTTATATAAATTAAGATCTTGCTCATCTACAAATAACAAAGATCCAAAATTAGCGGCTGACACAGGGAGAGATTAATTTCTCTCACACATATACAAAGTCCAGAGGTGATATGGAGGCTCTATAGATGTCACCAACCTTAGGTCCTTCTATCTTATTGCACTGCTGTGCATGACCTCTTGGTCCAAGAAGGCTGTAGGAGCTCCAGCCATGACAACTGCATTCCAGGTAGCATAAATGTGGAAGGAAAGGAAGGAAGGCCTTCTTTCTACCAAAGCCATTGGTCAAAATTGATCACTTTGTTCCACATAGCTGCAAGGGAGGCTGGGGAATGTGGGTTTTAACTGTATTGCGGTATGCCTGGGTAATGTCAGGGTTGTTAGTAAGGAAGACCGGGAGGATTGGAAAGCAACTAGCTGTGTCTGTCAGAGTGGCGATTGTGGGTGGAGAGAAAGCCCTGTGAGTAAAAGACGGAAGGAAAGCTTATCTTGTTTCAGGGACTCGATAAAGATAAGCAGGTCAGTTTGACTTAGAGTTTGGTCTGCCAAGAGATAAGGCGGGAGAAATAAACAGATGCTAGGTCATGGGAGGTCTTGGAAACTGTACCCTGCTGGGGAGCTGGGGGTTTACCCCGAGGACCACGGGTAGCTATGGAAGAAATTTCTCTCTTGAGGTAGAGGGGAGGACCCCCCAGGCAGTGAGGGAAGGGACCTCATTAGGAGGTGATAATGGCATTTCAGGAAAAATGATGACAGCCAGTGGCTTTGGGGTCAGGGAGATATGAGGAAGAGATATTGGAGAGGTAAAAGCTGGTCAGAGGGAGGTGGTGAAAGGGAGGTGACCACAGATGGCAGACACCCAGGCCCCTGGCAGATCTGACCCTGTTCTCTGAGCCCCTAGGGAAGGCTGGAGAAGACGGGTGAAGACGTGGAGCTGGGTTTGGACCTGTTGTCCCAAACGATCTAGTTACACACACACACACACACACACACACACACACAGAGTTTGAGTTGATCCTTTTTTTTTTTTTCAGGTGTAATGCACATACCGTAAAATTCACTCATTCTACGTGTATGGTTGGAATACATTTTAGTAAAGGAATATAGTTATGCCACCGTTATTCAGTGGGGAAAGGCCCATTTATAGTCAGTCCCCTCCGCCCCCAGCTCCAGGAAACCACTGATTAGCTTTCCATCACATCTGCTTTTTGAAATGCAAGTTCAAAAAAAATTAAATAAATAGATACAATGCAGGTTCAGTACAAGGAGGAGTGCAGTGACTTCTTAGTGGAGAAGCAAGGGGCCAGGTGGGTCAAGATCCCCATGAGGGTGTATGAGAACCATCCAGGGGGCTTCTTCAGACTACACATCTGTCCTGCAGCCCCCCACCCTTACTCGTAGGGCTACATTCCCTTCCCACCTCCAACCCTCCCCCAGAGTGAGCAACGGTTAGAGTCAGGGATAAGCTTAGAGTCAGGAAGAGGTTGGTTTTCAATAAGTAGCTTAATGGATCTTTTATTTTATCGTTTGCAACCGGGTATTTTGGGAGTTACCTAGGAAGAGCTCCAATTTGAGTTCTTTCCCCGGTACTGGATGAGACGGTGCTTGAAAGCACGCTTTCCATAACATACCACTCTTCGGGATCACCCCCTGGCTTTCCCACCGCGTCTGTTACTACTGAGGTCCTGGCCCCAATGGCCACTCCTTGGATAGAGTTTTTCAAGGGCAGTTCAGCTATTTACAAACCCAAGAGGTGCCCAGGTTTCGCTTGATTCTATAACCACATTTTTTGGCTGTGAGTAATTCCACAATGAATGAATGCTTCTTGTTCTTCTTTTTTTTTAACCTTCACCCAAGGGCGTTTGTTTTTAATTATTATTGAGTTTTAGAGAGAGAGGAAGGGGGGAGAGAGAAAGAAACATCAATGTGAGAGGGAAACATCAGTTGATTGCCTCCCATACACATCGTGACCGGAGATGGAACCCACAACCTAGCTGTGTGCCCTGACTGGGAATCGAACCCACAACCATTTGGTACGTGGGACGATGCTCCAACCAACGGTGCTACTTGGCCGGGGCAATGCTTCCTTCGTAGTGGCAATGCCACCTTATTAAATGGCTGGAGGACACATTAGTTTGAAGTCCCCAGTTTTCCTCAGGAAGACGGTTCAATCAGGAACACCTTTTCTTAGTCCTTGACTTTAAGCTTAATATAGATTTCTGAAGTCTCTCAGATTCCACTTCAATTATATCTATCTCAAGGAATGTCAAGATTTCTTAATTAGTTACTAACACCATTCATGCCATGAAGCCTAAGACTGCTGTTTCAGAAATGAGAATTATGTGGGTACTTTTTTCCTCTGCTCCCCTAAGTGTCTCAAAGCACTCAGGATTCAAAGGGGCTTTAGGAAGGAGAGACTGTGGCTCTAGCACATTTCCACCCCTCGAAGGGGCTTCTCTACTCAACTCGGAGATGGAGCTCCCTCCTGCTATCCCACAAAGATCAGAGAGGCCCACTAGGTCCCCCAGGGTGGGGTGGCCAGGTCACTATACCCCTGTCCATCGCAGTAGCATCATGGTGGCCCCATCACTTAAGCTGTGAGGTCGCTGCAGAGTGCCTGTCAGTTTAAGTAGCATTGTTTGCTCTGGGAACTTCAGCAGAGGAGACCCGGCTTCCCCAAGACCCTCGTCCCTGCAATGAGGTGATGTTTTCTTCCCCTCCTGCTTGGGGACGTCCAGAAAAAAAACGAAACAAAACAAAACCCAAACAAATCCCAGAATTTAAAAAAAAACAACTTGTCCAGTGAGCTGGCAGTGTTTTGAGAGGGATCCTCTTTCCCCAGACACAAGCTTTGAACTTTTCGTGGAACAAAAATCCCCAAGGAAAAGACTTCCAGAAGGCTTGAGTCTCTGCAGTGAAACGCGGCAGATTAGGGAAAAGCGTGTGCTCACACCTCCGAAACCTCTCAGACCTCCCCTGCCGCCCAGCGTCGCCTGCGGCCCGTCTCTGCACCATAAATTCCTCATCACCGTCCCGTCCGGGGCACTCCTCCCGTTTGGACAGCCCCGACCTGCTCTCTGTCTGCCCCGGGCAGCACCCCAATGCTGGCTGCCACAATCCTATAAATGCCTAGGCCAGGCCGAACTGTCAGAGCCTCCCCCGGGAGCCAGAGAGCGTTTGCTCGGCTGGCAAGGAGGCCAGCCTGGGCGTGAGAAGAGGCCTTTTCAGAGGAGAAGGCCCGCAAGGATTTATGGAGGGTCGGCTGCTGAGCCTGAGCCGTCGGTAAGGAGTGGTGGGCAACCACAGCAGGTGGGAGCATTTAGTGACGACGCGGGCACGGACATTGGTCGCGGGAGCCTTCCTGGGATGTGCTGTGCTCTGTTCGCTTTGTGGGATGGGGAGCGTCTGCTGCCTTTTTGGGAAAAAGGGGATAAAAAGATGTGCATTTAGTGTTTGCGAGAGGCAGAGGAAAGCCCTAGAAGCCGAAGTCCTTAACCCACCCCCAGAGGCACAGGCAGGCCTGGCTGGGGCCCTGGGGCCTCAGGGAGAAGCCTGCAGGGTGGATGGGCCCTGGAGACCAGCCCTTGAGATGAGAGCCAGGGAGAGAGGCTTTTAATTTTTTCACCTGCTTATGGTTCAGCTCACCTGTAGAGACCAACACGATGCGCTTTTACGCTGTCTCATTTAGGACTTCTGTTAAAATTCCTAGCACCCTTGAAAGGTTTTTTCCCTCGAGTCTAAGGCTTAGACAGAGAGATTTTCACGTGTGCTCCTTGAAGGTATTTGCAAACTCTTCCTGAAGTTTCTGTGACTTTTCCGCATCAGGAAATTTTCCCTAACAAGTTGCTGAAAATGGAAGCCCTGCGCGTAGAGGTCCTGTCGTTTATGCCTGCCCAGCACCCCTTTCTTCGGAAAACATCTCTCCCTCATTGTTTTGTCCTGCTGGTGTGTCACTCACAGATCTCCTATCTCCTTCCAAAAAGATGGGCAAGTGAATCAGAGCACGCACGGTGATTGGTTAGGAGTGGACACATGACCCAGTCTTGGCCAATCATAGGACGACTTCCTCTGGACACAGTGATTGGTCTAGGATGAACACACGACCCAAGGAAGGGCAAAAATTGTTCCTTTGGGGAATGGATGCACATGAATTTGAAAAGAGGTGTACTTTCTCTGAGGTCTGCTAAGCGGTGCCATCTTACCTGGACGCAGCAGGGAGCCTGTCTAGGAGCGAATGGAACCAGGTAGGCAGAAGGATCCGAAGTCACCGTTTGTGCCCTGGGATGAAACTGAGCTGGGAGTCAGTGCCTCTCCTGGGCTTTTTGGTTGGGTGAAATTCCCTTTTGACATTTCACCCAGCTGGCGTGGGGTCTCTGTCCCTTACAATCCGAAGTTGCTCATACATTCACCAAATGCACTCTGTGAGACAAAAAGCCTTTTTGGGCCTCCAGATGAGGCTGTTGAGACCTATGGTAAGAACGAATCCTCCGTCTGTGAAACTGAAGAAGGAAAAAGAAAACCATGCTAGCTGTGCTGTCGCCCCTCAAACAGCAGCCGTCACAAAGCAAAAGGCATTACATCCGTGGGTGGAGGACACGGACACAAAACTGTGTTCCAGCTGACCGCAACGTGTGAGGCCCGAGGTCAGTGGGTCTCGGAGGACTTTAACAAGGGCTCTCTGACACAGGTGATGCCAGGCTATTGACTGCAAATAAGGGGTGGTCACAGGTTCGGGGGCAGGTTTGGACCGAAAGATATAAAAATTCCTGGAGGCAGAAAGTCCACATTCATGCAACTTTACAGTTTATTGTGATAACAGTTCTATTTTATTATCAGTTATTGTTAATCTCTAACTGTGCCTAATTTATAAATTAAACTATATTATAGGCATGAGTGTATCAGAAAAAATATGGTCTACACAGGGTTTGGTGCTATCTGTGGTTTCCGGCAGCCCCCGTGGGTAAGGAGGGGCATGTAAGTACTCAAGACATATCAGTCATCGGGGTGAAGATGGTACAGCTCTTTCCCAGAAGATTAAAATTGACCCACGCCCATGTCTTTACAGAGAGCAAGCCTCTGCCAGTGGGAGGCATGGTGAGGGCAGCTTGGCCTCAGACGGGTCATTGGAAGATCTGTGCCCGATACCATCCCCAACACCTGGGCGCATGCGCTTATACACGCACCGGGATACCTTGTGGCACCGGCTTCCGCTTTTGCAAGGACAAGAGGCGATGGCTGGGACAGCCGGTTCCACTCTTTTCTATTTGTTAATTAATTCTTTTAATTCAAATGGAGTATCCTGATGCCTTGCTCAATGGGTTTCTTCCTTGGGCTGTATCACACAGCACTCTACTTTTCCAGGTCAGGGAATACATTTTCTTTAAACGTCACGGTTCTTAAACAGGTGTCTGTTTTTTAAAAAGATTTTATTTATGTGTTTTTAGAGAGAGGAGAAGGGAGGGAGAAAGAGAGGGAGAGAAACATCGATCAGTAGCCTCTCGTACGGGCCCCATCCGGGGACCCAACCTGTATCCCAGGGATGTGCCCTGACTGGGAATCGAACCTGCCACCTTTTGCTTTGCTGGACGGTGCTCAACCCACTGAGCCACATGGGTCAGGGCATAGGTATCTATTTTGAAGGGTTCTATTAACTTATTGTGTTTAAATAAATCAATGTAATTTATTTTTATGTAACTGGCTTCAAAATCATCAACTTTTACCTTTAACCAGCTGTGTTGATATGATATTTATTTGATAATTTAGACATTGTCCAGTTTTAAATATACTCTCATTATTCTAAAATGATTTAGTCCCTCAGAAAAACACTGATTCTCTGGGGAAAAAACAAAAACGAGCAAAGAAAAAAAAATGATTGTTAAACTTGTATTTTTAAAGAAAACCACTAGAGTTTTTGGGTAGTTGTAAAGCTAAAAATTAAATATTGGGCTATTTCAACAGGCCCGTTAACCTTTTTTTTTTTTTTTTAATGGATGGAAGTATGAAGAATTGGGAGAAGCAATGGTATTTGTAAC
Source organism: Mormoops blainvillei (assembly GCA_004026545.1). NCBI lineage: Eukaryota > Metazoa > Chordata > Mammalia > Chiroptera > Mormoopidae > Mormoops > Mormoops blainvillei. The sequence continues at coordinate 19,192 of PVJD01000690.1, forward strand.
AATCTTAGTCAAGAGCATAGGAATTCATAGTTTGAACACAGCCCTGCAAAAGGATGAGGAGGGAGAATGGTGGAGAAGGAAGGTGTTCTGGCCCTGACCCCAGGGGCACAGGGCAGCCCCTGGCAGCTCAGCCCTCAGACTTGAGGGGCACCCGGACCCAGGAATGAATGAAAGTGCCAATCCAATGGCTCTTTTCATTCTGGAACCAAAAAAAACTGCTCAGAGCCCAGGTCCATGAGCCGTGATGAGACCTCAGATGGGCAGCTGCCTCTGAGATGGGACACAAACCCAGGTTCTTGCCAGAAAATTCCACCACGGGAATGAGCTGCCGCTACACGCACGTCCAGATAGCCACGTGCCACAGTCTAGCATTTTCCCATGGAGGCCAGAGGCCTTGGCCCTTTAGTGTTCACCGTAGCATTTAATCCTGGGCTGCCTGGCGTTTGTCTCTGCTTCCTGTCTGTGTCTTTTCTCCCCACCGCCTGCCTGGGAAGGAGGAGGGGGGCAGTGTCGCCACAGCTCTGGCTCTGAATTCCTGCTGTGAGCCTTCACCACCACCAAGAATTTAACACATCCTTGCTATCTACGTGTTTGAAACTTCTACTTTTTTTAAATCCTCACCCGAGGATATGTTTATTGATTTTAGAGAGCAAGGAAGGGAGAGAGAGAAATGTCGATCGGTTGCCTCCTGTACATGCCCTGGCAGGGGATTGAACCTGCAACCTAGGCATGTGCCCTGACCGGGAATCGAACCCACAGCCTTTTAGTGTACAACACGATACGCCAACCAACTGAACCAGAAAGCCAGAGCTGAAACTCTTTTTTTTTCTTCTTTCTTACATTTTCCCACCACCACTTTGAAATTTTTAACACCCTTTCTGGGCCTCCGTTTCCTCATCTATAAAGTGATAACAGCACCAGCCTTACAGATTTCTTGTGAGAATTAAACGAGGTAACCCAGAGAAGGCACGTCATAAGTTCTTAATACAGATCATCTATTATCATTTCTATTTTTACCATCATGGCTGGCATCGATGTGTAGCCTTCCAAACATTTTAAATACCCTACTTTGAAGGACAACAGTCACTCCATGACTCGCTTCATGCATGATGTTAAAAATAAGCCTCATTAAAAAAATAAGTCCTCTATTGTTAACAATCCCACACCCACTTGAGAAGATGACACTGTCTTTAAGTTTGAACGCAACTGGGGGAAAGTAATTAAAACGTAGAAAGAAAATAAACACCAGCCCGGTGCTCCCCTCCAGCAAAATAAAAAACTGGGAAGGGGAAATATGTGTGAGAGGTTCTATTTCGAATAACTCGTGATCATTCTGATCCAAACGTTCTCTCCCATGTCATATGGGCGGTGCCCAGTTTTAGAAACCCGCCCTGAAGGAATCTGGTCACTTTGTAGCTCATTGGAGTTCGACGCCAAGCACCCTGCATGGTTTTCCCCTGGGACCCCTTTGCATTCCCGGGGGGCTGGCCCCCCTGCCTCTCTGCTTGCTCTTAAACAGTAGGCAAACCTACATTTTAATGGTCACACTCAGGGGTTACCTAGGACAGTCCCAGTTCATGCCTGTTGTCCTGGCACCATTGTTAGCAGACGTCTTGGCCTTTCCTTTCTCATTAAAGTATTGTTAGTAGTAGTTTCATTAAAATAAACTGTTATGGTTTTGATGGATCTCCAGTTGTCCCCTTTTAGTTCTTCCAGGGTCTCCACTGGAAGCATGAGAGACTCATGCACATCCCATCCAGTTCCCACTTCAACATCATGGGACAACTGAAAGTGGAGTGAAAGTCTTTTTTCCCAGCCCTTTCCAGACGCAAGGTAACTAGTACCTTCCTTTCAGGGTCAGCACACAGGGTAATTTCTAGTAGAACAGTGTCCTCACATACATGAGCATCTGGGGACAGCTGGCCGTTTCCTCTTTCAGACACTCATGGGAAAATAATCAATGTTGCTGGGCCACCTGGCTACCTGGTATACCAACCAACTGTCCCTTGCGGTCTGTGCTGAGTCACAAAACTGCCAGGCTTCCCTGGGCAGAACCAGCATAACGTGGGAAATAGTAGGTGTGGGAGAAAACATATGGGCAGAAAATCAAAGATGTGATCCCGCTAGAGAGCATTAGGGAGTGAGCGGAAAGTTTTTGCTATGGTGATACGGTTACTTATTAGATGGTATACATGTACAACTATTATTTCATTGGTAATGCTTTTTACTTGTAATAAACCTTTCAGTCACAGTGACCGAAAAAATCAGTGTAAGTGCACATTTAATGAAATGTTACGTGGTGCATTTTCATTCCTTAAGAAATTGAATGATAACCCTGGCCAGTGTGGCTCAGTTGGTTGGAGCATCATCCCATAGACCAAAGGTCATGGGTTTGATTCCCAGTCAGGGCACATACCTAAGTTGCAGGTCTGACCTCTGTTTGGGGTGTGTATGTGAAGGTAACCAGCTGATGTTTCTTTCTCTCCCTCTCTCTTTCCCTTACTGTCTCTAAAAGCAATGAAACAAAAATGTCCTTGGGTGAGGATTAAAAAAAAAAAAAGAAATTGAATGATGGATATATACCTCTCACAAAATCCCTGTCCTGATGCCACAGGCTTTCGGAGCTCCTAGTCCTATCTGATGTTGACCCCACGTGGCAGAGTGGAAGCCACACGGGAGGCATAAGTGGAGCCCATGTCCCCTAGGGAAATGCCCCCCGCAGCCAGAGGTCTGGGCAGGGTGCTGCTGTCGGTGGAGGATGAGCATGTCACTGAGGATTCCAAAGAATTTGGCTTGTTCCGGGTGCTACCTCTTCAGCAAAACGATTTCCACTCGTCCCCTGCGTGACAGGCACTCTCAATTACTTGAAGTGGTGGTATCCCTGCCCGGCACAATTGACAACACTAATAAAAATAGATAACGTATTTTTAAAACCTACAGCAGATTGTCATGGCAATAAATAATTGTATCGTGGTGCTGTCATAGCAACGAAGTCTATGTAACAGAGACAAATCAAGCCTATATAGAATTTTTCTAAATTTAGATGTTCGAAAAGAGTTATAATAGCCTATAGTCATGGAGAGGTACATTAAATTTTTTTTTTAATCTTTATTGGAAAAAATATTTTTAGTCATTTTTAAAAATAAATTGCTTATTGTTATAGTTCTCCATGCTCTTCAAATTGTAAATCTCAACTCCCCTTTTTGTCGTATATATATTATATTATATTTTATATATGAGAGTATTTTTAAGGACTTGAAAGAGCAGTTGAAGACTAGGGCTATCTCTCTTCTCTTTCTCTCCCTCTTCTTCAAAAGTGATTCACAAGGCCAAACATCATAATTCTGGTACCTTTTCCCCTTAGCAGCTAATGACACAATATTAATGGAATAACAAGTTACATTAGCTAAACCACGCCACGCCAAGGCAATAGCTAGTTTCCATGCTTTCGGCATCATTTTATTCAAAAGCACTTATTACTGTGTGACATCCAGGGTGCCATTAGGAACTCCAGACTCCTGGAGCTAACTACGGTTATTCTCTGACACAGTAAACTTTTCCTCCTGACTTCCGCTCAGTCCTACTGAAACGACAACGAAGCGACATTGCTCCAAAAGCGGAGAGTGATTTTTTCGCAGATATGTAATTATTGTGCCATTAAAGGGAAGTCTCCACGTCCAAAATAATTACATGAAAAAGTGCTGCAGTTGACAAAACAAGCCCTCTGTCATTTTTTTCTTTTTTTCTTTTGGTTTTGATGAAATAAAAATGTCTCTTTTTTTTTTTTTTTCTTCAGTAAAGCTTTCCTCTCTCCAAGTCCCCACCAGGGAGGGGCTGTCATGCCATAGAAACAGGGTTCAGTTCTGAGCCCTGCTATCGATGCACTGTGTGAACTTCCAACACAGTATTATTTAACTTTTTAAACTATTATTGTTTAGGAAAAAGGTTAGATCACAAAATTTTAAAGACAAAAATAATTAAATGAAGTAGTACATGCAAAAGTAGCTAATACATACCTAATTAGAGCTCAGAAGGATGTTAGCTGCAATTTTTAATTCAAGTCAAAGGTAGGATTATATACTCAGCTTTCATAAGGGACTAAAACAGGAGACCCTTAAACATCCATGATGTAGAAAAAAACTAATATAAGCATCATAAGTAATCTATTATAAATCAATGCCTCTAAGGATACCTTTTTTTTTTTCCTTTACTTCTTTGTCCCTTTATCATGACTTTCATGATGTACTTTTCCCAGATAAATTTTATTAAAAGGTAACTACCCAAGGGTGAGTCGACCCTGGTCTTAGCGGGGGGAAGGGGAGAGAGCATCCCCACATATGACATGCGTGACACTGAGAGCCACCAGTTATACTGTGTCTCCTGGAGCTAGTGGGGCTCCCTGGAAGACAGGAGACAAACCTTATGCCTCTGTAGTCCCTGCTCTACCCCTCAAACCTATGGCTGGCAGTAGGGAGAAAGCTGGGGAGGAATTAGAGAGATTGACTTGCACAAGAAATCAGAAGTGAAAATGTTTGGATAGACCCATGTGCTGCAGGCTCAGGATGGAAGGTCCTGCCTCTTTGAGGAATCTTTAGCAAGATCTCAGCCTGGGCCGTCTGGGCAGAGGTGATCTGTCCACCTGGCAGGTTTTTGTTTTTTGCTTTTAAATATTTACTCAAGGACATGTTTATTGATTTTTTAGAAACAAAGGGAGAGGGAGAGAGAGAGAAACATCAATCCGTTGTCTCCCGTATGTGCCCTGACCAGGGATCGAACCCACAACCTTTTGGTGCTCAGGACGATACTCCAATCAACGGAGAGCCTGGTCAGAGCTCACCTGGAAGCCTTCACAGGCAGGCGTGACAATCGCTCACTGTGCTTGCAGAGAGAATGCTTATTCTGGACTGTGGTAGCTCCTTCTTCTTTACTCCCTAGAGGATTCCTTTTTGTCTTCACTCTCTGAGGCTTTGTTTTATTTATTTCGTTTTATTTTGTTTTTAAGAAGACTTCAATGTCACTGAAGGACCGTTCCACTTTTTGATAATATTTTACAAGCACATCATGGCTGTTAAAGTTATACACGTACAGAAAGTTATTACACGTGGGAAAAATCCTTCAGCAAACCCATGGTTTGTCATTTTTCTCATCGAAAACCTAATTTCATAGATTTACTGCCCTATGTGCTTTGGACATAAATTCCAACATATACTTCTAAAGAAGGAAGAGAAAAGAAGAAAATTAATAGACGTTGTTTCTAAGTGATAGGACGATGATGAATCATTATTATTTTCCACGTTTACATTTTATCCTGTTCCTGCAACTAGTATTTTAATCTGAAAAAAAAAAAAGAGAATGTTCTGTAGGGAAATCAAATTCTTCTTCATGTGGTTCCATTGCCCTGGCTGTCATTAAAATTAAATCGACATGATGGGGATGTACCAGGTAGAGTGTGGGGCCCCTTCAGCTTTTAGATGTGATGGGCCCAGTCTTAGTAAGTGTACCAGCTGTGAAGAGGTGACAGAGATAAAGTTATCCTGTTCATTCTTATTTTAAACATCTTCTGATTGTTTTCCTATTAGTTATTTCCTTTGAAGGCTATAATATGACCACCCATTTTACAGGAGAGAAGACTGAGTCCCTTCATCTTCAGCCTTTCAGAACCACTTCTCATACTGTGTCTCCCCGGGAAATCCAAAAGCCATTTCGAGTTGACGCTGATTTTTAAGTGGCATGTGATTTTGGTGTGTACGTTAGAGCTGGCAGCAAATTGATCTTCCTAATTATGTTTTGCTTAGGCTGACATAAAAACCGGCTCTCTTTTTCTGAGCATTCACCAGCTGGGAAGTGGAGAATGTTTTGTGATGGGGGGAAGCTGCTTTGGGATTCAAACTTGGCCATGTTTTAAAACAAACAAACAAATGGGGGAAAACACTTGTACCACGTGACCGAGCATTGTAGCAAGAGTTAATATCTTTATTATATAATGAGCTCAGACAAATTCCTAAGAGCAACACCAAACCCCCACAGGTAAAATGGGCAATACGTTCTATTTGTATGTTTTCAATGATATAAGAAAAGAAATATTTGCAGTGGAAAATATAAAAATGTTTATTCAAACATTGCATTTTTGCTCAACTGTCTAATAATCAATGAAATTTAGCTTAAGCTAAATTGGGGTGAGGCACTTCCCAACACAAGCATTTAAAATACACAGTTGGCATATATAATGGTGAAATTATTTATTTTGAAAGTCAATGTCTATCAATATGTATTAAGAGCCATCAAAATGTCCTGCCATTCTAGTTTTAAGGCAATGATTACAAATTTGGAAAATGCAAGAGGAAGTTTGTCTCATGTAAAGGGACTCTCTAGTACCATGGAAAAATGTGCACTGGGAAAAACAAAATTGCATGTACCCTCTGATTATAATGACTTAAAAATAAACATGGACAAACAATGGAAAAGAGACACCCGGATAACAGTGAATATGGGCTTTAAAATTTTTTTTAACTTTCTTTTTTTCAAATAGTAACTGTAGGGACATTTTTCCTCTTTCATTTTTATCACTTCCACATCTTTTTAAAAATGTTGGGTTTATGTTTTTTAAATTTCTTGAATTTAATTTTAGAGAGAGGAAGTAGGGGGTAGAGAGAGAGAGAGAGAGAGACAGAAAGACAGAGAGAATGAATCACTGATTTGTTGTCCCACTTACTGGTGCATTCATTGGTAGATTCCTGTAGGTGCCCTGACCAGAAATCGAACCCACAACCTTGGTGTATCAGTACAATGCTCTAATCCACTGAACCACCTGACTTCCATCTCTTTTTTTTTTCACTCTGTGTTTTAATGTAAAAATGTAACCATGCACCTTCCATTCCTGGAACACTGAGTGTGGGTCTGGTATACCACAAATGTGATGAAAAACGAAGCAGAATCTCCCTCTAGGTTTAAAAATGTATAAATGTACCAAACAATAGGAACTTACCATAGTTTTCTATAGAGCGATGCCTTTTTTAAAAATGTGTTCTTATCATCAGGACAACAGAATCTTAGAAATGCTTTTACTCAATTACTATTTAAAGATTTCTATAGAGTGTGATTCTGAGAATGAGCTTTTTGAACAGAATTCACCTTTTACAAGGACCAGTGTGATCAATTTCTGCTTGAATTTAGCTCTAGAAAAAGTGTTTTGTCCTGACTGGTGTGGCTCAGTTGGTCGGGCATCGTCCCGCAAAGCAAAAGTTGCCAATTGGATTCCTGGTCAGGGCACGGGCCTGGGTTGCGTGCCGTTTGGTCTCCTGTCGGGGTGCGTGCAAGAGGCAAGTCGATGATTCTCTGCCTCTCTTTCTCCCTCCCTTCCCTTCTCTCTAAAAATAAGAAGTTAAAAAAAGAAAAAAGTTTTTTTATGGAAGTGGATTAATTTGTGAGTTCTCCTATTTAAAAAAAAAAAAAAAAAAAAAAAAAAGCTCTGTAGCCTCATAGCCTGGAAAGTAACTTTCTTTTCCTGTTATCCCGCTGTTGCCTGGGAGCGTCGAGCCAAAGTCATTGCCTATTTGACTATAATCCGCTCTGGACATCTCTGCCTTCATCTTCCTTCAGCTTATCTGTGCTCTGCGGCTTCACCGCTTTGATGTTTTCATCCTGAAGTTTTCTCAGAAGTAGGTAGGCACATAAATTGAAAACAAACAAATGAAGAAAAGGATTTTGTTATACAACCAGAACATACTAATTGCTTTTTTATAAAGATGCAAATGATCTAACTGAGTAGAAAATGAGAAAATTGGTGTCTCGCCACCCAGTCCTATTCCCCGGCGGTTATCTAGTTTGGAGTGTATCTTTTTATATCTGTGAATAGACAAACTCCTTTTCTTCTGAAAATGAAAGGCATTGAAACCTTGTTTTTAACATCGAGTTTAAAATACTCTTGAAATTTTAAAAAGAAAGACCTTTTAAAGTTTCTCTTTCTTAAAAACAGAGTGTGAGACCCAGGTAGTACAATTGCCCACAGGCCTCACACAGGATGGGCACAAAAAGTTCAGGTGTGTTTTACAGAAAAGGAATTATGTGCTGTGTGGCAGACGAATGGGTATTTTACACAAAGATTAAGAAAACTACGCCTGTCCGAATATCTAATCGAACTGGTTTTGGAGACATCTGAGCTGCTTAGATTTGCAATTTCCGAGGAAATCCTCTCGGAAACACAAGGGGGAAGCCCCAGTTGTTCTTTTTGTGTTTGATTGCTGGTGTTTGTGTTTGGTTTGGATGTCACCTTTGCCTCTGGTAGGATGGACTTTCTACCCGATAGTTCAGACACATGATGAAAAGCAGTGGCTGTGCGGGGTGGGTTTTTCCCTTACCCTTTGTTGCCAAAAGGAAGCTCTAATTGACTCCTGGAAAAGGCTGGACACAGCCTCTATAACCTTAACTCTCTGAACTTTCGGCTTAAAAAAAGGGGAGTCAGCCCTGCCTGGGCGACTCAGTTGGCTGGAACACCATCCTGTACACCAGGACACATTGCGTGTTCCATCTCCGGTCCAGGCGCCTACGGGAGGCAGCTGATTAACGTTTCTCTCTCACATCGATGTTTTCCTCTCTCTCTCCCTTCCTCTCTCTCTAAAATCAATAAACATATCGTCTGGTGAGGATTAAAAAAAGAGAGAGAGAAGTTAACCCTGTTTTAATAACAAAGAAGTGATATAATTCTTAGTGATTTTAGCTGTCAGAGATACGAAGACAAGTACACAGCTACGTATGTATCGTGTGTTACATTATGAAAATTCTCAGAGTCAAGTTTGAAAGCTTAAGGAAACAATTTTAAATTAATCTCGTATGCATAACAAAATTACCAAAGGGTTGTATAAATAGTATTATGTGAAATAATCTGAATTAAAAAAAGTTCTTTCCAGAAATATTAAGGGGAATTTAAAATCAGAATTATTTATTTCCGTGACTTTCTTTTTGACAGAGTACTTATAGGCAAAGGATATGTTTGCAATTTGCCAAAAATGGATAATTGTGTTATTCCAAATTAATGAAAATAGAAAAACTCAAGGTAGGGTTATATTATATAAATGACTATTGATGATTTAAAATTATTTTTAATGAAAACATAGGGTGTTATCCCTGTTAAAACAAGAAATTACTTAATAGTTAATTTCTTCCATCTGCAAGCAAGCTGAAAAAGTCTACATCACTTATACAAGAGGTGTTTCATTTATTTAAAAGCCAACAGTGTTTTAGGATAGTTATTAAACCTAATAATTTAAAATCCTGTTGGCATGCTAGCTGGACAAATTGTACAGTATGACTAAAAAAGGGTGTTAGGACATCCTATTTACTGACAGGAAACATACATCCAAAAGCAAGAGTACTTATGAAATATGTGAAAAAGCAAGAAAAAAATGTTTCTTTTAGGGACTCATGTGAATACACAACTTTCATCTGGCACGAAGGCAATCTCTTCCTCTCATGGTGTTTGATACTCGTTTTAGATTATAATCGAGAACCATTCACCTGCCACAATTCAGAAAGACTTCCTTCAAACCATAACATCTGAGCACACACACATCCCTTAAAAGCAAAGTTTTCTTTTACATTCAAGCTTCAAACTCTGGAATAAGGGGAGGGGGAATTCAAAAATACATTTGATGTTCAAAACTCAGCATATTTCACTCTTAAAAATTGTCTCTTGGAGTGAATAGTAGTATACCTGTAGCCTGGATATTACTCAGAATAAAAAGGACCCGTTGAAACATACAACTCAGATCTCCAGCAGGTTATGCTGAGTGAAAAAGCCAACCCCTAAAGTTTATATTCTTTATGATTCCATTTCTGTAATGTTCTAGAAATGACAATATTGCAGAAATGGAGAAAACACTGGTGGTTGTTAGGAGTTAAGGAGGAGAGAGAGAGTAAACGTGACTCTCGACAGGGCAAGTGAGGGGCCCTTGTGGTGGGCAGAATATTTGTGTCTTGATCTAGGGGATGGATGCCTGGATCTACACAGGTGATAAAATTGTGTAGAACCGAAGACACATGAGTTCTAGTAAAACTGGGCAAAGCTGGGCAAAATCCGTGCATTGTATCAATGCCAATATCTCGGTTGTGATACTGTGCTATAATTTTGCGAGATGTTACCATGGGGGAAATGGAGAAAAAGGTACATGGAATTTCTCGGTATTCTTTTGTGGGACTACATAGGAATCTACAATTACTTCAAAAATAAAAACCGAATTTAACAAGTTTTAGGCTGCAGATATCTAACAATGCAAAGCCAACAAAACTAAATTGGCCCCAAAGCAAAAGTCTAAAATGTAAAACAAAAAATAAAGAAAACAACACAGGCCATCCCTGATGGAAACAGATTTCACATTCTTCTATCATGGTGGAACAGGTGTGGCACACCTCCACCACCGGGAAGGCCAGCGTGGTCATGCCTTGTCCTGCAGATCTGCACATGGCTGTCACTATTACCTAGATAATTAATTTCTCTTAAATTTTACATCATGTCTTTGGAGTTAAGCCCCGATTAAACTCGTTTCTCCCGCGATTCAGTCTAAAATTTGGTTCTTGTTGTAAGTGGGTTTCTTTTAAGAGGTGTTTCCCTGGTATCAATGACCAAACAGTGTGGATCTACGGAACTTTCTAAGGCAGCCCGAGAGAATGTGCCAGCAAGGAGACAGGGGGTGGTAAGCTCAGGCATCTCCAGGCACGACAGGTCACCTAAAACTCCTGCAGCGTCAACACGGAGGAGCTTCAGACCAGCATAGAGCTGTCTGTCCCAAGCGCAGCCATCTACTAAGAATCTACTAAGAGACTGAGGGAGGAAGAACCCAGGCGGTCTGGCTCCTTAAAATCGATGGTTCTTCACTGACACGCTGCTGTTAGAGGGGGCCAGGGACCTGGGTTCTTCTGAAAGGCTCCTAGCTGATAGGACGTGCCGCCAGGGGGAGGACCGCTGAATCAGAGCAGACTTCTCTCATTTTATTTTATTATTATTAAGTTGTAACCCTTACCTGAGGACAGGCTTATTGATTTTAGAGAGAGAAAGAAAAAACAGGAGAGAGAGAGAGAGAGAGAGGGAGAGAGAGGGAAGAGAAACATCAATGTGCCAGAGAAACCTCTTGCATGTGCCCTGACTGGGGATCGAACCCACAACTTTTTGGTGCATGGGACGATGCTGCAAGCAACTGAGCCACCCGACCGGGGCCAGACTTCTCTGTTTTTAATGTGCACTTGCCTTTCTGCAGATCTTGCTCAGGTGGCAGTTCTGGTCTGGACGTGTTGCAAATTCTGTGATTCCATTGTTGTCATCAACTCCCAGGAGGAGCTGATGCTGTTGGCCCGGGGACCACACTTTGAGGAAGAGTTAATCTTTCATGGGCTTGAGCCATGAAGATGCCAACTTGAATGAGGTAGCCTCCCTAGCTGTTCTCCATGCTGTCGGGGGCTTTATCATCCACCAGTTAACCAGGATTGAAGAAACCTCATATTTTTCTGGCACCTCAAGGACAAATTTCTACTTCCCACAGAGCCCTGAGGTCCTTCCATGCTCTTCTGAGCTCCAGGCTCAGTATCCCTGGGAAGGGACTACACACGCTTCCAGAAGGGACCCAGAGCCCTTTGAGAAACGTCCCAGCCCTCCTCCCAGCTCTCACTGCTTTCAAAATGATCCTGCCTCCCCGAGGCATGCAAGTTGCTGTTATTAAATAACTATTATTGTTTAACAGTAAACTGAATACATTGTGTACAGAAAAGATACAGTCATTGCCAGATGGACCCGAAACCTAAGTGCTACAAACAGGCACCCAACAGACACACTGAGAAAGCCTGTGTGCCAGTCGATTACATAAGGCTGGGGAGGTGGGGGAGTGGCGGGGGATGCAAGATGTGTATCATCACAACGATATACCGGGGTAAAGAAGGAGCCGCCAGGTCTACCTTCGAAGTGGATGTCACCGAGGGCTGGTGAGACAAGGCTTCTGTGCTGGAGAATGCTAAGCATCCCGTGGGCTGTGTGCATGTGTGTGTGTGCATGTTTATTTAAAAGGGAGTGATGGAGAGGGAGCTATTTAAAGACACTGTGGATAATACAATATTGCTTTTCATTGTCTTGATTTCTAGCTGGAACGGGATCACACACGTTTAGCATCGTGGCCACTGACTCTTCCAAGAACCAGCACTGGAGTTCCCTTAGAATGTGTCACAGAGGGATCAGCCCTGGATAGCAAGGAGCCTTCTCTCTCCAGAGGTGAAACTGTAAGTGCTGGGTTTGTGTCTTGTTTCTGCTGTGCCGTTCTATATGCCTTGGAAGGTTGCTGAAGCCTTAGTTGCTGGCAAGACAGCACAGGGGGGCCTACAGTTTGATGAGTCTGGCACCACGGCCCCCTGGCTGGTGGTCTTTTGTCCCTCAACCCCCACCTCACCAAACCATCACCTGCCTTCTACACATGGGACCCTCCCTCCTCGGAGACATCCGCCCGTGTCCTGAGCCACCCTGCATTGCCGAAGGGCCCCTTAGTCACATCTAGTTTGATGAGTTTCACTTTCTTAGCATCTCTCGCCCTCAAAGAGGGTCCTGGAGCAGGATCCATGACTCACAGGGACCGACAGCCCGTTGTCGTGAGCCCTCCAAGGGCAGATCCTTGAAGGACAGAGAGCACAGGTGTCTGGAGAAATGCCCCAGAAAGACTCCCAGGAATCCAGTGATATCCGAAAGGGAAAGTTGGCACCCTCCGCACTCTCTAACGGCCCTGTAAAAACCAAACAAACACTTAAAAAAAAATACTCTAACATTTCTCCACTGCCATATTCTAAATTCTCCTTAAGATGACCTTTTGCTCCGAAAGAGAATCCAGCTGGCATTTTAAGATATTTTTTTAAAAACTACTTAAATATCCGATGTGTAAAAAACATTGAGTCAAATCTGCCATTTGTGATTGGAACCCACAGGAAGCAGGGTTTGTCAACAAGGTTTTGGCAGAAATGTGCGTGTTAGATGAAGAGCTTTATGAAAATATACACCATGTAATTCCATAAAACAATAGTTTGTGGGGCAAAAGGAAAAAAACAAAACAAAACATGTTTCAGGATAAATTGTCGAGGAAAATTTAAATCTTTAAGCAAGAGTTGCCTTGGTTGAAAAGCGTTCATCTCTGTGGTGCTGCCCAGAGGAGCCTGGTCTTACCCCTCTCGGGTCTGATCGAATCATTAGTGTGTTTGCCACCTCGTGAGCGCCGCCAGCAGGCAAATGGGGGCGCGTGTCTGTTTTGCTTGCTCTGACACCCTCAGCCCCCGGCTCGGAACCCCACAGTAGGCTCCTGCAACCATTTGCCGAATGAACTCAGCCCTTCTCTGATGGCTGGGAAACTTCGCTGGAAGGGGAGGGTGGGGAGAGCCTCTTTGCTTCAGATGGATTTATTTAATTCCACTTCTAGAAAAGCGTTCCTTTAACTTGACCTTCCAGCTCGGGTGGAATAGGCAAATTTGAGTCACGGTGGCTAAATTTAATCGATTGCTTACCAAGCTTCCCAGATGATCGTATTGGACCCTGGCAACAGCTTTTTGGGTGGAATGATGATCATCGACACCCTGCCCATCTTACTGATGAGGACAGCGAGGTTAAATTGTTGCCCAAGGTCACAGAGCCAGAGTTCAAGACCAGGCTCTCTGGCTTCACCGTCCCTGCAGATGCGGTTCTGAGAACCCATTCCTGGGAAACAACCCTTTGGTTTTCGGAGGATAAAGACAAACCAAATTGTACATTTTTAATTTAAAACCGAAAGCTACCAGGTTCCTGAATCCAAATGTACTGGGTTCAAATCCTTGCTCCGAACGTGTGACTTAAAGCAAATTACTGAACCTCTTTGAAGGCATAAAAAGGACCTGGGTTCTAGAGGTGAGGTGCGGGCCCTCTCCCGCCCAGAGGAAGCACACAGCTCATTCTTCCCCAGTGCATTTGGTCAGATTCATGTAGTTACGAGAGCTGGGTGATGCCGATGGCTCCTAACAGGCCTTTCCCTTCTTCCCTGCTCACGCGCACCAGGTGAGGAGTGTGGAATTTATGTCCATCCATCGAAGTCAAGGATATTTATGGACACACAATTGCATTTAACCACAGGAGACAAAGAGAAGGGCTGGGTGCACGATCTGCATAACTGCTGGCAAATCCTTGGTACCTAGACGCTGACGTGTTGCCAAGCAAACCTTTCCCAGTCCTTCTCGCCGAGGGTGGACAGACAGCCCGCAGGCTTCGCCACTGCGATTTCCGTGGCTGCTCAGGACGGACGGGGGTTCACCAACCAAGTCCTAAGCTGTTAATGACAACCCACACCGAGTTTTAGATTTCATGTTTCGAGGGCCCCTATGTCCCGAACTAAATATGTGACATTCAAAAAAACTGGAATGGAATTCCACTTCCGGAGGATCAGGACCTTCTGCAGGGAACTGGGGATGTAGGGCACACCCAGTGTGCACACGTGTGCAGGAGGGAGCCTTAAGTAGGAGGGAGGGCAGGGCTAAGGCCTCCTTAAAAAAAAAAATGCTAGATACAATTCCGAGAACAAACAGGCCCCTATGCTCCCTGAGCTGGAGAGAATTGGGCATACAGGTATGTTTACAAAGACTGGGCTCACTGAAGGAGTTTGCAAAGGCTGAAAAATATTTTGATGGGAAATGATACCCTCAAAGGAGGGAAAGCCCCTCTTCCTCCTCCTCCTTGTCCTTCTTCTTCTTCTTTTCTCTCTCTCCCCACCCCCCTCCCTATTTTATCTCATTTTCTGCTCATGCACACGTGCAGACACACACTGTACCGTCAAGAATTCCATCCTTGAGGCTGCTGGCTGGCCCCTGTGGGTGGTCACTCCCCGAAGAATGTGTTGTCACGGGCTCCCCTGGAGGAGGCCTGAGGTCCTCTTTCCTGGCCCCCAGCCTGCTTTCTGTTGATCACTTTAACTCTCACTTTCTCTCCACTGAAGCCCGTTCCTGATTCTTACTGACAGCCTGAAATGCTACCCACTCGAAGCTTCCGCACTGTGTCCATATAAATGCATGATACATTGTTTAACTTCTCCGACTATAATAGTGTTTCCTTAAAAACAATTGTAACAGGAACTTGGCTACATTTAGCAATGGGAAATAAAGTGGCCAAGGAAAACCTCAATAAAAACTCAGGGGGTGCATACAAATGAGTCCTTTCATATAGACTTTTGTTTCCTTACCAAAGCCTTCGCCTTCATAACTTTCCTATTAGAACACTAAAAGTCAACAGAGAGAAATAATTTTGAAATAACCAGTGAACCATACAGAAATTACAGACAGGCCCCTATAATTCGAATCATTCCAGTCCCACTTTCCCTTTTGCTATGTTGTTAAGAAAGCTAAAAGACAGTGAACGGAATGGGAGTAAATATTTGAAAATTCTATGTTTGATAAGGGACTGGTATCCAGAATCCATAAAACTTCCTATAACTTCATCACAACTCGCTTTAAAAATGAGTCAAGGACTAAGTAGATATTTCTCCGAAGAAGCTATACCATGGCCAATAAGGAGATGAAAAGATGGTCAATATAATTAAACGCAAATCAGAACCACAATGAGGTACCACTTCATACTCTCTTGGGTGGCTCTAGTCAAAAAGTCAGGCAAGAGCAAGTGGAAGTGAGGATGGGGAGAATTTGGGATCCTGAACTCACTACCTGCTGCTTGGAATGTAAAACGATACGGCCACTTTGCAAAAACAGTCTGGTAGTTTCTCAAAATGTCAAACAGAGAATCACCATATGACCCAGCAATTCCACTCCTAGGTATCGGCCCAGGAGAAATCAAAGTCTACATCTTCACAAAATCTTGTGCATGGATGTCATAGCGTTACTATTCGCAACAGCCAAAAAGGGGCGGGGACCACCAGTGTTTATCAACTCATGAATGGATAAAAAAACTATGAGCCCCGACTGGTGTGGCTCAGTGGATTAAGCATTGGCCTGAGAACCTAAGGGTCACTGGTTCGATTCCCAGTCAGTTCACATGCCTGGGTTGTGGGCCAGGTCCCCAGTGGGAGGCACGTGAGAGGCAACCACACGTTGATGTTTCTCTCCCTCTCTTTCTTCCTCCCTTCCCCTCTCTCTAAAAATAATAAAATAAAATCTTCCAAAAAAATGTGAATATTATCCAGCCACAAAAAGAAAGGTACTAATAAATATGACAACATGGATAAATGTTGGAAACATTACATTAAGTGAAAGAAACCATCCACAAAAGAACACATGACATATGATTGCATGTATATAAAATGTCTAGAATAAGCAAATCTGTGAAGATAGAAAGCAGATGAGTGATTGCCTAGGGCTGGGGCAGCGGGCAGCGGGGAGTGACTGCTAGTGTGCACAGGATTTCTTTCCGGGGCGATTAAAATGTCCTAAAATTAGATTACAGTGAATAGTTGCACACCTCTGTGAACACGCTAACACCGTTGAATCGTCTCCTTTAAATGGGTAAGTTTTACAGCATATGAACTGTATTGCGATAAATGCATTTAAAAAAATAAAAATAAATATGTTTAAAATATAAAATTAATACCATGCTGACACCAAGTAACGCTGTGCTTAACACCCTAATTTATCTTCGCGTTCATAATACACCTCAGAGTGTACCTGTTAGGCAATTTCTATCCCTAATGATAAAAAATTGTGTTTTGACATAAACTTTGGAAAGCACTGACAATGATTAGGAGTTCAACTTTTCCACTTGCTCAATGTAAGTACTAGCAAATGCCATCTTACAAAGAGCAGAATCCATTTTCTTTGGCTAATAACAAAGGATATACTTTTCAAGGTCTTTTCCACTGAAGAATGCTAAGCACTTAAAAAGGAAAAAAAAAAGAAGAAGCAATTCTTTTGAAAATTAAAAGCACCACCTAAGTGTTTTTCCAAAGCTTTCAAATAAACACACCCTAACAATTATTGAACTTCCGCAGGCATCAGCTAAAATATCTTCAACTGGGGTGGTGCTTGTTCTGCCCCCACCAGCCAAGGCCTTGCATACAGGTGGTACTTCCTAAGTGCTTGCTAAGAGAACCTATGACAAAGTTAAATGCTATCCGCCCCACAGGGCAATGGAGCTGACACTTACACTATTTCCACTGGATGCCCAGAGACAATATTGGGTGCTTTTCACACATTTGCTCGAAGTGTGAATGAGGCCGTGGGTTTTCCTGGTTTTTCTCCAGCTTCCAGTTCGATACAGTGCAGGCGGGTCATTGTCTCATTTTCTTCTTTGCCCTCATGCAGCCTACCTGGGCGGAAGGGCCTGACCCTGTCCGGGGAACTGACCCCTTGACTGTGGCGGCCTTTGATAGGGTAACATATGTGTCAGGGCTTAGGGGATCTGAAGATCAGCTGGTCTGACCTCCTGAATTTGTGGATGAGAAGATGGGACTCTCCCAAGTCACCCCGATTTAATTCAGCTACCCACTCCTCCTGCAACTCTCTTAGTTATGTCCTGTTAGGTATGGAAGTAGATAAGATATTGGATAGCAATGGATTTTTACAACTGCCTAGGGGGACGTAAAGATGATGGGCTCCGGAGGCGGGGATGGAGGGGGGCTCCGTTTGAGTCCCAGCCTTTCTGCCGCTTTAAACAAGTCACGAAAATTTCCAATCACAGCCTACCCATCTATAAAATGGCCAAGGATTATTATTATTATATCATGTTTTCATCGCAGGACTATTGTGAGACATTGTATCTGAAGGTTCTTTGAAATATGTAAGCACACCGTAACTGTTATTGGGTTTTTTATTTTTTTTGTTCTTCTCAGTAAACCCAAGGCTTTCTGAGAAGGGAAGAATGTATCTTAGAGTTTGACATTGACTTTTATAAATGCCGAAAGATGATAAAGATGGGAAACCTGAAGATGCCTAGTGTCTTTCAATTTGCGAAGATTTCCGACGAGTGTGGCTGGATTCCTAGGCTCTTGGGATTTGCCAGGTGTGGGGCCCAAGGTAAGAGGTTCTGAAACTTTGGTGTGCCTCCCCCTCCCTCATGTGACACTGAGCATGCCCTGTTGGCCCAGGTCCAGACCCCTGCATCATCCAGGAGGGAGAGAGATCTCCATTGCCTCCATGCTTGTCTGCAAGGACATGACCTGGTTATGTTTATGAGCTTCGGAAGTCATAGGACATCACCTCCTTAGGTCCTTGAATAGTGGCAGAAGCTTGGCAAGGCCGCATTCTACAAATCAGGGTCGTGAACGTGAACAGACAGGCACGTTTCGAGTGCCTAGAGAGGCTGCAAAATTAACTCCTTCCGGAAACGGAATGAACCCTTGGGGTTAACCTGCAGTCCCTTCTAGCTCTTTCCTCTGGCACAAGCACAGGCTCAGTCAAGTGTCCGGGCCAAGGTCACCTGCATCTCCCATTCACGTTCCCTTGGCTGGCTCTTCCTTCTCTGCTGGAAAAGTAACAGCAGGGTCCCCCCTGCCACCACCATGGGTGACAACCAGGTTAAGGAACAAGAGTGGTTATGCGGTGATGGCCCCAGGAGGCTGGTGAGCCCCTCTACCCGCACCATCCCCCCATTTGGAGAACACACACACTCACAGGACCCAGGCTCTGCCCACTGGCACATGGGTTATATTTTCCCTGGAGAATCAGCTCCCCACTGTTAAGCATGCACGTTTATAGATGAACAGACTCCATGGCTGAGCTGCACGGTGATTTTTCTGGGGTTGTCAGCTCTCCTTCAAATGTTCTTACAGTTTCTTTTTTTTTTTTTCCGACTCATATGCTCCTTAATTTTCACACCATGGACAAAATTAGCCATGACCACAGAAAAGGAAACCGATGTCACCCGGGACAGAACAAAGGAAGATTCTGTGCTCCGTACATAACTGTATCCCCCCAAATCTAAAAGCCACACCTGCTCGATTCATACATTTGCTCATGTACAGATGGATTTAGCTGTTGTCTGTTGTCTGCCAAGCCCTGTACAGGCACTGGGGAAGCAGAGCTAAAGGGACGACTGTCCCTGCCCTCACTGAGCTTTTATTCTAGCAAACTCTAGATGGGGAAATAAAATTCAGGGAATTTTAATGAAACATCCTTCATTTCAACTGCTGATGGTTTAGAAATATTCGTCTAGTCTAGTGCTTTTTAAAAATGTCTTCCCTTTAAAATCTTAATTATTAAAAAGGTGATCTGTTCCATGCTTTCTACTTTTCCACATTTTTGGAAACTTTAATAATCGAAACATTTTAGGTTAAGTAAGACAGGCTGGGCCCTCTCCACTTCTGTCTTCTCTCCAGAAACCCCCGGAGTGAGTCTGCACTTGTGCACGCGGATCTCTGGGCCTGCTTGGATTCCCACGAGTTGAATCTAGGAAGCTGGGTCCCCTGGACATAGCCTGCCCGCTGAACCCCACTCCACAGCCGATGACTCAGGGCGATGACTTGGGGGAGCACTTCCCCAGCTGGTGCTGCCTGGCTCTATGGGAACACAACCGGTGCCCACGACCTGGCCCGAGGCGGAGCAGCCCAGCACGAGCCCCGCTGCCACCGCCACGTAGCCTCGACACGCAGTCACTGGTGGTAAGTGCCTGACGCCCGCGGCCTGGCCGGCGGGGGCAGAGTCCGGCAGGGTTTTTATTTGCACTGCACTTGTAAGGTGGAAAGTGGTCCTGGAGCGGAGGTCCTCCCCTTGGTGGCACATTAGGATAGCCAGGCCAGCAGCACTCAGAAGCCCGTGGTCCTTGGCAGAGTTTGGTGGAATGAGCTGACGTAGACGGGGATGTCGGTTAAGTTGTGGGATGTGGGCTGTTTTTGCAGATGTGACTGAGGGGAACACGGTTGTCACAAGGTTTGTGTTTAGGATCGTGGGGGTCTGCAATGCTCGTGGTTAGTGGTGGGCGCGGGGTAGCCGCTGCGTGCTGGTGTGCAGGGGTGCCCAGTTTGCTGGACGCTGACGGTTTACGCCAAGTGTTGTGTTCCGATAAAAAGCATTAGCAATTACACACACACACACATGCACACACTGCTACAAATGGTTAACAGTAGTTACCTCTTAGACAGATTTTAAGCACTTTGTTTTTTTCCCCCTTTGTACTTGACTGCATTGTTCGGATATCTTACTGTGAGTGCGTATCATTTTACAAAAATAATACATTTTTAAAAAGAAAGTCAGTGGAGGAGAAAGTCAGGACACAGGATGAGAGAGGAAGAGGGGAGAGACATTCTATCATTTATCAGGATCTCTGGTGTCTCCTATTTGTTATAAAGCAAACAGTTGTTTTTTTTTGTTTTTTTTTTAGCCCTGTCTGTCCTCTAGGCATAGAAATTGCGTCCATCTTCTCCCCCTCCCCTGCCTTCTGCGGTCACAGGGATGGGGACACCCAGAGGGCTGGACTCGCCAGCAACCTGGCCTGCCAAGTGTGAGCAGAGCCTTGCATTTTAAAGTGACACCCAGCACTGGCCAGGTAGCTCACTTGGTTAGAGCGTTGTCCTGATATGCCAAGGTTGGGGGTTGGATCTCTGGTCAAGGCACGTACAAGAAGCACCCAATGAATGCATAAGGTAGAACAGCAAATCGATCTCTCTCTCTCCCTCGGTCTCGAATCAATTGAATAAAAAAAAAATAAAGTCGCACCCAGATCTGCATGGCAAAGAGCCGAGCGGGGCGCTGCTGTGAGCCGAGCAGTGATTATTCGACTGCTGCTCACTGCGCACCCTTCTCTAGCCAGGAGCCCAGCACCTAGTCCCTGGCAATGACCTTCAGCTCTCCTCTTGGGTGTCCCTCCCAAGTCCTGGGACCCTGTCCTCAGCTCCCGGCCTTCCTGGGCCAGTGCCTCTTTGTTCTGAGCCTGGGGGATGTGAGGCCCTTGCCCTCTGATAAGCAGGAGCACAGGTGTGTTCACATGGGACACCTGCCCAGACATCGACCTGGGGCATTGGAGTGGGGCTGGGGAAGTCAAGGGACACGCTCGGCTCTTCACAATCGGGGACTGTCCATCCCCTCCCTTGGGTAGAAGCTTGAAGCTCCTGAAATTCATCCGGCCAGACTGAGAAATCCAAAATTCACTTTCCGCCCTGTACCCGTGGCCCCCTGAAAATGCCGACCCACCGATGTAATCCAACACCATGAAATGCATGTTGACCACCCGTTGTAGAGAAAATGCTCCAGATCATTTTGACTGTTATCAGGGACTCTTTTGTTATTCACTGGTCAATGGAGGGGAAAGCAAATGTAGTATTTTCTATCAGTATGTCCTATAAACTCAAGCACAGCACTGACTGTTGCCCTCTTAGCGATGACCAGGCCGCTTGTCGAGGAGAACTGTCCACAGCTGGGTCAACAGAGCTTGCACGCCCCCTGTGTAGCAGTGTGACTGCCCAAGGCATCTTGAGAAAGGCATGTAAAAACCCCCACTGTCCACTCAGAGAAGGGCTGTGTGTTTCTCCTGCCTCCTTCAGAGTCATAGTCAAATCATCTGGCAATGGCCCCAGGTCCCGTTGTACCAAGCACCCACTCAGAAGGTGGGCGGAAGTTAGGACCTGCAGGACGCACTCCCCAACTTCCCACCCAGCAAACCGCGAGCTGAGAAAATGAATTCTGGGCAGACATAGCTTTCTTCTTATACAGGCGCCTGGTTCCTGTGCCTCGGCTTCCTCCTCCGCTTGGGATCGTACTATCTCTTTCCTTCTGGACGATTGCAGTGGGCACAGCACCAAGTAAAGAGAGGATCTGAGTTCGAGAGGGGATTGTGTGCCCTGGCTGGTGTGGCTTAGTTGGACATGGTCCCTCAAAGGGAAGGGCTGCAGGTTCGATTCCCAGTCAGGGCATATGCCTGGGTTGCCGGTTTGGTCCCCAGGTAGGGAAATATGCAAGAGGCACCCAATCCACGTTTCTCTCCCTCTCTTTCTCCCTCTCTCTGTCCCCCTCCCTTTAGTAAATCAGTAAATATTTAAAAAGAGGGGATGTTGTAAGCTTGAGCAAGTTTGGGCCTCGAGACTTTATTTCCGAAGTGGGGATACATATGTGGGTGGTAGTTTTCTCTGGGGTTCACTGGGAGGGTTCCATGAGCTGGGACAATAGCAGGTGCTTTGCAGCTTGTAAACTGCCATGCAGCCAAAGATGGTTTGGATATAACCACATCCTGACTCCCTGTTTTTACCCTATTCTCTGTTCTCCATAGTGTCCTGGATTCTCTTTATGGCCCTCCTCCCGACTCAGGGGTGCGCAGAGTGAGGGTTCCCTGGGCTTGTGGGAGGAAGGAAGGAGAAGGTGACAAGTTATTATTTATTGATATGCTTAGGATTGGTCTGGCCACATTAGCATGTCAGCTCCATCACTTGGCAGCTAGAACAGTGCCTAGACTCCCTTACCAACATTATAGATGATCGATATTCTATTAATATTATCACTGATATTTATAATCAACAGATTATGAATTATGCAGTATATAAAATCATTTCAGCAACATAACAGTATCAATTAGTATCAGTATTGTAAATGATAAGTCCCCCATGAAGGAGGAGCTGCTGGGGCACAAGAGAGAACTTGACCTTAGCTATGCTTGAAGGCCACTGCCCTTGGACACCTGCCGCTGGAACATCGAGACTTCAGGCATTCTCTCCTTATAGCGTCACGGTGGTGTGTGTCCCTGTCGTCACCGGGGTTGCCTCTCCTCCCCATCTGACTGAACCAGAATGCCACACTGTCCATAGGTTCTCACGGAAGTCCCCAAGCTTTCCCCGGCACCCCTCAGGAAACTTCCCTTCTGTCTTAATCATTTTTCGGTGAACTCCAGAGAAACTTCCAATATAACATGGAGTGTTCGAAGCCTAATTTTTTTTTAAACCCTACTGATCGTGATCTTATTTCTGTCATGGGATGCATTTTCCTGCCGGCGTTGCATGGGAGGGCTGGGAGTCCCATCATACCCCTTTCGTTCGGGCTCTGAACTCAGCAGGAAGAGAGTTCTCCCAGGTTCCCTTCTTTCCGCGGGAACGTCTGGGAGCCAGGTGCATGGGCAGGCATTTGACCTGCCCGGCGCATCGTAAGTGCCCGTTACATTTTAGTTGGATGACTAAACACACAGAAAACAAGATCTGTTCTTTCCAGGACTTGAAGCTTGATACGAAGGTTAGAGAGACTGTCAGGACCTTGAAACAAGAAAGGTGAACTTGAGGTCTGGCCTGGAGTGGGAGGAGCTGGGGGGCTACCTGTTGGGAACCACAAGCCATGACTAGGGGTTGGGGAGCCGGGCGAGGCCGGAGGCCAGAAAGGCTGCCAGTCTCCTGAGAGTTCAGACTTTTGTTTTTTCTTAATTTTTCAAGGATAAGTTCCTTGTGAAAATGCCTCCATCCTGTCAGGCTCTTTTAAGGGGAGACAGGGGAAGGTCTGGGAGCCGGCAGGATCCAAACATAAAGGAGAGATGGGAACCCCACCCAGGAAGGGCTGCGACCTCCCCGCCTTGCCGTGTCCAGGGAACCCTGTCTCTCTCTTTTGTCCTTACAATTAACCTGATGTCCAGTCAAGCTCAGCTGGAGAGAGTTTACTGGACCCCAATGGGGAGGAAAAACCTCAAAGGAAACCCACTAGGACAGCGGACCCCTCCTGTGCAAACAGACAACCCTTTGACTAGCATTTTCCATGGTGGGCGCTGACGCCCATGGTTCTTTGGGTCGTGGTGGCCGTTTCTCGAACAGAGGAGTTCAAGGTCAAAGCAGAATAGCAGTTGCTACCACAGGACATCTCAGAGACCTTTCTGTGTGTCGTAGTCTAAACAGTGGCCCCCGAAGATATCCAGCCGTAATTGCTGGAAACATGGATTATAATAAAAGGGTCTTTGCAGATGTGATTTGGTTGAAGATCTTGAGATGGGAGATTATCTGGGTGGGCCCTAAGTGCTGTCACCAGAGTCCTTAGTAGTGGCAGGCTGAGGGAGATTTGTTGCAGAGGAGGAGGAGGAGGAGGTGGTGTGACCAGGGCAGAGAATGGGGCGTGTGGCCACCGTCAAGGAATGCCCGCAGTCGGGAAGCAGGAAGCGGCGAAAAACGCGTCCTCTCCTAGAACACAGCCATGTGGACACCCTGACTGCGACCCAGAGACACAGTTTCAGACTCTTGGCCGCCGGCGCTGCAGGAGGATACATTTCTGTTGTTTTAAGCCGCCAAGTTTGGGGTAATTTGTTACAGCGGCCATAGGAAACTAACACAAGCTGTTCATTTAAGACAGAATCACAAGTTTCCTGAAGGTTTGGAGGTCTGTCTGGTTGGTTTCCTGTTTAACACCTAGCCCGTGAGCATTACTGGGCCTCGGCACATGCACAATAAATATTCGCGGAATCAATGTTGGATGTTCATGAATTTCCCAGAGGAGGGCGATAATTTGTGGTGCTTCCCAAACTTATTTACTAAAAGAACCCTTTTTCAAAAACAAACAGACAAACAAACAAACAAACAAAACTTCTTTTGGCACAAGGGCTGTCCACTTTGGGAAAGACTGACTTCTTTTTTGGCTGAATCTTTGGAAAGATGTGGGGGGAGGTGTTTCAGTGGTACATTGTACATTCCTGGCGTCTCAACGAGTAACCATGCTTTCACCTTGGGGACACCCAGCATTGTACAAAGTGCCCCACACTCAGTGTGAGGGGGGAGGAAACGCTTGTGCTGCTGATGCTCAGACGGGAGGCAGAATAGTCACAGGAGTGAACGGCCCCGATCACGCATTCGTATTAAATGAAAACGCGACGCTCTGAGATGTGTAAATGCTACCCAGGCACCGGCTATAGATTCTCCATCAAAGGAGAGGCCGTCTGAGATGTCATGCTTGCTTGGCATCACAGCAATGACCCTAGTTAGTGCAGGGATACAAATGGCACTGCTGGCAATATTGAGCAGTGACATCCGGGTTTCTGTTTCCAGTGCAAGCTAACGTCGTGTTTTGCGTGTTAAGTGCAAATGATCAATTATCCTTCTCCTGAAGGGGACCAGCTTGCTTTACTGTGTACATGCATGAGGGAAGCTTTGACTCTCCTTGCCTCCCCCAGAGTGTTTATTTTAGGCTTTTAAAAGGAAAATGCACAAAGTTGTATTCAGATTTGTGGGGATCTTGGGTGCAGGGGCACCAGTAGGCGCAGCTCTTCCAAAGCACAAAGTAACATAGAGCAGCGGAAACTGCTGAGCCCTGTGCACGTGTTATTTTAAATTTCCTCACAAGATGCACTCCTGAGAAGGACGTTGAGAAACACAGGGACAGCCCTGGCCGGGTGGTTCAGTTGGTTGGAGCATCGTCCCGTGCACCAGAAGGTTGCAGGTTCAGTCCCCGGTCAGGGCACATGCCTGGGTTGCAGGAAACTGACTGATGTTTTTCTCTCTCTCTTCCTCTCTCTCTCTGAAATCAATAAAGCATATCCTTGGGTGAGGATAAAAATAAAAAGAAGGAAAGAAACACAGAGACAAACAGGTGAAAGTTCTGGGCAAAAGTCAGGTGGCGGCAGTAGCGTTGAAATGATCTCTAAGCTCTGTTTAAGAAAGAAATGTTTGTTGTTGTTTAGAGAGCTTGCTTTAGGCCCCACCCCACCCAAGGAAATCATAACTGTATCAACAAATTGTAAGAAGCCCTGTAAGGCAGGGAATTATATACCCAGATGGAAGGAGTTGCTGAGAAGCAGAATTATCTTTAAATGATTAGTAATAAAAAGTCAAACTTCAGAAATTGAGGAAAATGTCTGAAAGAACTTTTTAATTGAGGTTATAGGATTCACAGAATGACATAAGTTCTTGTGTTTGTCTCCCTTTCCAATAGTTAAGAGCATGTAGTTATGTTTTGTTATTAAGGTCAGTGACATAGTGGACAGTATTTGTTGTTGCACAAGGTAATTTGCATTTCCCCCGGGTTTTTATGGGAAAGTCAAGTCATTTGGAAAGAAGAATGCTCCCAGGATGTGTTGAAGTGAGTTTCTGTAGGATAACTCCTCTCTGTTAAGACCACTGGGATGCCAATTAAAATATCACCGATCTAGAAGCTCTTCAGTGAATATGTAAAAGGTTGAGAGAGAGAAAGTGATCTTTCTTAGGAGCTATGAAAAAAGGAAGCAGAGCTGGCTGGTGTGGTTCAGTTGCTGGCGCATCATCTGGTCCACCAAAAGGTTGTGGGTTCTGTCCCTGGTCACGGTCTCTGTGGGAAGCAACCGATCTCTCTCTCTCTCGTGTGTGTGTGTGTGTGTGTGTGTGTGTGTGTGTGTGTGTGTGTATAAAATATTTCAGTCACTTTTAATGCTTTTACTCTTCTCTGATATATATAGATATTTTACTCTTCTTATGTATATATATATTTTATGAGATATATATATATATCAAAGAAGAGTAAAAGCATTAAAAGTAAGTGAAAACCTTATTCATACACACCATTAATAGCAAGAAAACCATCAAAGCTCCCATTTTTTCTCCTAAAAGGAAAACAGAAAATCATACTCAGAATACAGGTGACCTTTACTCTCAGATGAAGAAGGATGGGAGACAACACCCACGACATCTGTTAGTGTTTTAAAAACAGAAATGTAGTGGTGATTGCTTTAAACAGAATGATTTAGAAAGGACTAGAAGCAGGGGGAAAAAGAGAAAATACTCCAGAATACTGAATCATTAAATTAAAGGATAAAGTGGAAAATCAAGTGTAAAAAAAAAAAAAAGAAGACCAAACGGTCCATGAATATCATGGGAAAATATGCAAGGAATTCTGGGTTGAAAGTATATTTTTTCAAGCCCGGTAGTGAGACAACTTGTGGCCAAAGGTGAATAAACATTAGCCATTTGCTGATACTGTTACTACTAAAGAAACAATTTCAATTTCATGCCCCTGACCATCCCTTAAATGTAAGCCAATAGGATTTCCAGAACCGATTAAAGAGCTTAGACTGGAAGCTAAAACAGTATATTCCCTTGATTTCATAGGCATTTCAGGTATTCCACATCTCATTCCAAAAAAGAATGTTAGCTGTGTGGGCCAGTTACATAACAGACAAGCTATAAATAAAGAAAGAATTAGTTCAATCGATATATAAATAAATGAACGGAACTCGGGGACAGCGGAGCTGTCTCCCGAGGCTTTGCCCCTGTGACTGCTCTCCGTAGCTTCTGGAGAGCACCTCGGGTTTTCAGAGATGATACTCCTGTGGGTCGCAGAGCTAAATGTTTGAATTCTTAACTCCATGCATTTCCCAGCAAAGGCCCATGGAGTCTGACAAGCCCAGAAAGGCAGCCAGCCAGTCCCTAGAAAATTCCCCAGTGGAGAGCAGAGAAAGCAACCCATTTTCTTTATGTTACGTGTGAGATGAACACAAGCCGTTGATGGAATGTTACCTGTTCTATTCATGTTCTTATTTAAAATGAAATAAAGAGCTAAGGGGGTTTGGCCTGGTAGCTCAATTGGTTACAGCGTCCTCGCCATACACCAAGGCTGTGAGTTCAATCCCTGGTCAGGGCACATACGAGAAGCAACCAATGAGTGCATCAATAGGTGGAACAACAAATAGATGTTTCTGTCTCTCCCTTCCTCTCTCTCTCTCAAATCAATAAATTAAAGGGGAGAAAAAGAAGCAATGATTTTCTGCTTTTAAAAAGTGCTTTTGATTAGGATGAGGGCCAGTGTAGCAGGTGAGACTATACCTTCCCAAAGGCAGGGAAAACTATCTAGAATGTTCCTAGAAAGGAAAGAGAATCTAAAAGGAGATGCTCAAATATTATTTACCAGGTTTAATAGCAGAAAATTATGTATATGCGCCCTGACTATATACCCCAAGGTCAAACGATATTTCCAGAGCGATGGCATTAGACAACCAGCATCTGTGACAGAAAGGGACAAAGCACTTTTTAAAAACGATTACTCTCAGACATGCAAGCTACGGGGGCTGGGAGAAGAAAGCGAGGGGAGGGGAGGCATAAAGTAAGGGCGCAACATTCGAGTGTCAAATTTTTCTTCAGTTACTACTATGCGTGCATAAAAATATCATTTTTTCTATTTATTTTTAGAACCAAATGACATGAAAGGAG
This sequence comes from Mormoops blainvillei, assembly GCA_004026545.1. NCBI lineage: Eukaryota > Metazoa > Chordata > Mammalia > Chiroptera > Mormoopidae > Mormoops > Mormoops blainvillei. Next base: position 47,235 of record PVJD01000690.1, read on the forward strand.
TTTAAGTAGACTCTGAGAAATGAAAAAGAAATATAACAAAAATAGAGGCTACTAAAAATAAAATGTGGGCACAATGGTTTAAATAAGAAATTGTAAGAGTAAAGGCCAGCGGATTAAATTTTTCTATATTAAAAAAAGTTTTCAGGTTGTTTTTAAGGAAAAAAAATCCAAGAATATTCTACTTAAATGAGAAAGACAAGTAGACATAGAAAGAGTTAAAGTGATTGGTTGGGTCAGAAAATACCAATCAAACATAGGACATCAAAGCAGAAAATAAGCAAAAACGGCGAAACAATAAAAATGAGTTTATTGTGTGACAATAGAAGGTAAAAGAATTAGTGGAAATGAAAATTGTTAACTTTATATGAACTAAGACACATTAGAATTGCAAGATAAAATTTAAAGAAACGAAATTATAGCAGAAATCCTATTCTACCACCACAAGTAGATAGAGTAGGGAAAAAAGAAGTAAGAATTTGCAAAACTGCAACTAATAAGGATAAATGAGTAATTTTAGGGCATGAAGTTAAAGAGAAACATGAAATATGGAAAACTTACACAGAAAAAAAATCAACAAGAAATTTCAATAAAGGAAAAATACCAAAAATTATGTATACTGCATTGTATAATATCACTGCAAAAAGTTAATATTTTATTTAAAAATTTGAAAATTACTAAATATCAATGAAACAAAGATTCTAACTCCACATGGTCAGGGAAGAAATTTGAAATGCAACAACAAAGCATTTTAAAATACGGAAAACAGAGTACCCACCAAATCCTTGAACTTAACAAAAAAAATGTGTTCAGAGGACAACTACTGCTTTAAGCACCTTTATTAAGAAGAAAAGCAAAATAAAAAAAAAACTGGACATATACTTCTAAAGAAAGAAGCAAGCAAAAACCTTCAGGAAAAAAATCATGCAGAAGTAAGCAAATGAGACAAGAAATATTCCCTGAAATACTAAGCAAAGATCTCTTACTTTGAAAAGACCAAAATAAAGTTAAATCCACTAGTAAATTCAATGGAAAAAAAATTAGTAGCCAGAAAAGATTTAAAAAACAATAAAAAGAGACTAAAAATCATTAGGGAATATGTTGCCCATTTATAAGGTGATGCACTTGGACATTCAAATATAATAAATGATTTCACCAAAGTTACAGAATTTTACATGATACAATAAGAGGCTGAGAAATTGAATAGACCAATAGCTAAGGAAGAAGTTAAGGTTAGCCAAGAAACTGCTTTCCTTGCTAAAATAACACAATGAAATAAACATAATTTCAAAATAAAATAACACTTTCCAATTTTTAAGTAAAAGGTAAATTATAACTCATAAAAGTTTAATTAAAAATTTTTAGTTTATTCTAGCAGACAAAAATGATTCTGTTTTGAAACGTGGTACTGTTACAAGGAAAATCTCTCTCTAGAGGAAACACTTATAAATCTGAAAATATCTCTAAATAGAATATGACACTATTTTAAAAGTATTTTTTACCATAAACAAGTAGGGTTTATCATAGTAATATGTCCAGATTAATGTAAATAAAATTATGAATAAAATTAATGGTTTAGAGAACTTCAGGATCAAAATTTATATGGCCTTTATAAAAAATTAATCTATTTGATAAAACCCAATGGCCTTTTCTGCTACAAAATTTAAAAATAGAAATAGAAAAATAATTTTAACATGATGAAGCTTCCCATTCTCTAATGAGAATCTTTTTGAACATTCTATCAAAAAACAGGCAAAAACAAGATTTTTTTTGTTAAAAATTTTGGCATATCTTTGGAGGTTCATGTTATCCTAATAATGCTTCCAGAATGCACTAAAAAATCAATATTATAAAATTTTTTAAATTATTATTTTATGTTGAACCAGAAGAAACTAAGAATTCCAATTAAAAGTATGAGAAATAAAAAGAGACCTTGTGAAAGTGTCCAGGTAAATGCTAAATTCACAAAACACCAAAGCATTTCTGGTAAAAACCAGCATGTAATTGGAAATTGGTTTGAAGAAGCCCCATTCACAATACTTGTAAAAATATGTAATATTTTAGAATTACCCTAACTCAAGATGTACAAAAACTCATAAATGCTAAACTTTTAAAAGAAGTGTGAAGGAAGACAACTACATCAGGTGACTGGACATAAAAAATATATATTTTCTCGCATGTTAATTTTTAGATCTGATTTACTTTCTATTAAATGTATAAAAAAACATAAAAATCTGACAAAATTATTTCAATGTTAGTTCTCAAAAATAAATGTGAATGGTAGATATAATTTTTAAAGTTTTTTTTCTTGTTATGAAATACCAAAAACAAATAAAATAAAATGCATGCTTGTGGGAAAATTTTAGAACACACAGATTAGTGAAAATAAGAAAATAAAAATAGTTATGGTCTTGGTTTAAAAATGAAAACAAATTTAAACACAATAGAGAATGCTGGAGTAGGCTATTATCAATATATATAAGAATTTGGTAAATGATAAATACTAACAAAGCAAGTGGAGAAGGAATAATTATTTAATGGAGGCTTTGGGGATAATTAGAAATCAAAATGAAGAAAAAATGAACTTAGACACAGTTTTCAAATCCATAATAAACAGCAAGTGGATTAAATGGTAAAATAATAATAGGAAAATGAAAAAACAGAACAAAACTATTTATGAAAATAATTTTGATTTTTCAAGTAATAGGAAAAGTAGATTGATAGAATTTAATTTTTAAAAATCATATAAGATAAAAATATTTAAAATAAATGATAGATAAATGTTTTTTATCTAAAATAGATGACAAATTTATATAAATTTATTAGAACAGAATCAAATGCCAGTGTTCAAAAGACAAATGTTAAAAGTTTAAACAAAATGGAGCCCTAATAGGAAACCAACATCTGATGAACTGACTACCTTTTCTAAAGTATAAAGAAAATTTTTAAATTTAATTAAATCAACATTTCATCATTTCACATCCATTAAATTAAATTAAAGTAAAGCAAATGACACAACTCATTGCTAGCTGGGCTTTGGGGAGACGGAGGACTCTTGTTTGTTGATGGCAGTGAAAATTGGTTTGTTTCTTCTGAAAAGTAATGTAGCAATGCATATTACAAACAAACAAAAACAATCCACTGAGAAAAATTTGCCACTCAGAATTTATCCTAATAAAATTATACACAAAGATTCTTATAATGGCATTGTGTAAATGTTCAAGCATCCGAAACAGTTTAATTCTGTAGGAAAGAGAAACTGGAAATATGGAAATGAACGACCATGGTGGTTATCCCAGGCTGAGTGGATATCTCACCAAACCACGTACGATTTTGTTTAATAGAAGAATTAGTTTACCAAGGAAAGTTGAAATCTACTCCTTTCTGGGAAAAAAAAAAGAAAAAAAAAAGGTGATTGTGGCTACATTGAAAAACATGTAAAAAACAATTAAAAGTGAAAAAAGCAGAACATAAAAATGTACGAAAATATGTAACACTATAGATAAAGGGGTGTGAAACCCAATAACCTATGGATAAAAATCAGAAAAGGGCTTAAAACAATATAAATAATCGAATGATTTAGTAAAAGACTGTGAATATTGTTTTAAGATTGTTTTATGAATAAATAAAATTAAAATTTTAGGTTGAAAAATGAAAAGAAAAAGGTGTGTCCTTGAACTCAAGCAGGTGCCGGGAGCGTGCTTTAAGGTATGCATCGCTCAAGTCGCACCTTAGCAAGACCACTGAGTGAAATCAGAAGTACCTTTACCCCATCCTAAGGATGTTTTTCCTTGAGCAAAGATACTCAAAGGATAACTGTGGGTTACTCAAGCCAGCTGCAGCCAAGTCTCTCTTTGTCAGTATGCATAATAGGTCTGTGTCCATGCCGTGATTTCTGGGATCAATTAATGTGATATTTAATTAACTATCTGGATGATATTTTGTTTAAAAGGTAAAGCAAACATATGTCAATAAAAAACCACACCACCCTGCCACTCTTACTGGCGGTGGGCGGGGGCGTTTCACCCCAAACATGTGAAAGAGAGCAGGGGTTCTTTGGCCCTTAACTCTGGCTACCTCAAAGGAGTTTCTGAGGACAAAACCCATGTGAGCTTTGTCTCTGTGAAACAACCAACCTGTATAAACCTCTGCTGAAGAAAACAACCAAACCCAAGTACGAAGATAATTAGAAAGCAATGGAATGGATTAGAATGATAGGCTAGACAGCAGTTATAGAAAAAAAGAGAGAGAGAGAATATTAATGAAATATATGCACTTAACAGAATGTGTCCTAAAGAATTTGTTAATTAAACTATCTCTTAAGCCATTCGTCATGGATATCACTCACACTTTTCATTCTCTGAGCATCTACAACCTTGCTCCCTAGCAGCTCTGGGCATCTTAACCCCTTAGTTTCAGAAAAAGAACGCACAATTCTTTACTGTATTCTTTTCAGAAGGCCATTTGAATGTAAGCCCTCTTTGCAGTTAGTTCTTTCTAAACTTTGCCCCTTGACGGGACATCGTCACATCAGCAAAGTCACAGATCCGACAGGGGAGGCCACGTTTTCTGAAGAGCACGTGGGGCCGAAGTCTTGGATATGAGCTGCTGCTTCGTCCTGTTTTCCCAAACCTCAGCGTTCGCACGCATAAAACGGTGTAGTAACGGTGGCAGCTCATGTGCTACCAAGTGCGCACATTAGTTCTGAGATGCCAAACGCATTTTTAGAAACTAGATAACATACGTAAAGGTTAAGGGGCTAAATAAGCTCAAATGATTACCTGATAACAGCTGAAGACAAGATTTCTTCTATTTTAAAACCTGAGCGTTGTTTGAGAGTTAAGCACCCTGTCTGAAAGGTGCCATGTCCCAGGCAAGGGGGTGTCTGCCCACCCTGTCCTGCGATGATGCCCCCACTCACCAGAGAGAAGGCACAAATGCCAGCCAGCAGCCCCCTTCACCTTTACTCTCAGCTCGCCACCCACCCACATCCCAGAACTGACCTCTGCCCTCATCCTCACGGTTCCAGGTGGCATTCTGTGGCTCGGGCAGCGGCCCTCGCCCCCCACCGCCAAGCCCACTGCAGAAGGATCTCACTGCTCCCGGTTGTAGCTGTATTGATGGAGTGTCCTATCCCTCAAGGCCCAGGCTGCATCACCTCTGGCCCTCAGAGGTCCACTGGACATGGATCTCAGGGAATGAATGGATCTGAACTTGGGGAAGTGAGTGACAGAAAATATTCATGGCCAAGGGAATGTCAGGAGCAAAGACAGAGAAACTGGGAAGTGAACTCCCAGGCATGACCTACGGAGGGGCACGGCTTGCATGGTAGGCAGGACACCAGATGTGAATCCCCAGGCAAGGAGATAACAATGATAATAAAATTATTCTGATTTGCAGGCGTCTATTAATTTTTTCCCATCCCTTTTTTCCTCAGTAGAAGTGATCTTTTTTTTTTTACCAATTCTATCACCAATAATCTGTCCAAGTTATCTTTTCTTCATTGTCTCATTAACATCCTATAAATCCAGGATCACTGCATGTCTGTGGAATTCATTCTTCTGAATTCTGGAGAAACTTTCGTATAACATAACACTCAGTGCTGGTGAGGATGCAATAAAACCTTCTCCCACCGGACTGCTGAGAATGAAAATCACAAAGCCCCCTGCCAGGCAAATTAACACACATGCATTAGGAGCTTTTTAAAAAGCATTCATCTTTTTTGACCCAGAAATCTGACTTGGAGTAATTTTTCCTAAGGGAAGAATCGGATGTTCACGAGGGGTGTGCATAAGGGTGTCTGCAGCAAGATCATTTCACACTGAGAAATTCTCGAGGACGTTTGCCATATCCAACACTAGCTGACGGGTTTAAGTAGACTGAGGTTCACGGGTGAGACTGGAGTCTATTGATTGTCACAACTTTCAGTGAAAAACACCGAAAGACCCTGGGTCCGTGTCTGCACACACACGTGAACAGAAACAAGGAAGGACACCTATCAGTGCAAGGCCATACAGCAAACAGGTGGCTTTAATTTATTTTATTTTATAGGTTTTCCATGCTTTTACAGAATAAGCATGTGTAGCTTTATTGGGAGAGGCGCTGGAAGAAACCTTTTAAAGCTTTTCTTATGGAAAAATACACATAGCGTGAGTGTTGCCATTTTAAACATTTTTAAGTGGACAATGTGGTGACATTAATTACATCCACAATATTGCGCAACTATCACCAGTATCTATTTCCAAACCTTTTTCATCTTCCCCAAACAGAAACTCTGGGTCCATGAATCAATAACTCTCTATCCCCCTCTCCCCCCAGCCTGATCGCCTTTGATCAGTCTTTGATTGTTGTGAATTTGCATATTCTAGGTATTTCCTAACGGTGGAATCATACAATAGTTTTCCTTTTGTGTCTGTTTTATTTCACTTAGCGTAGTGTTTTCATGGTTCATTCGTGTTGTGGCAAGTGTCAGAATTTTTTTCCTTTTAAAGGTTAAACCGGATTCCATTGTATGGATAGACCACAGTTTGCTCAGCCACTCATCTGTTCATAGGCACTTGGGCTGCTTCCACCTTTTGCCTATTGTGAGTAATAGTGCCATGAATATGGGTGTGCAAATATCTGTCCCAGTCTCTGCTTTCAGTTCTTTTGGGTATATTTATAGGAGTGGAGATGCTAGGTCCTATGGTAGTTCTCTGATGAATAATTTGAGGAATCTGCTGCTTTTTTAATCAGAAAAAAATGACATTTTAAATCTCAACATGGTTCACCTTTCAGGGATATAGGGTAGGAAGGGGCAGTTTGATAGGGGCAGTCGAAATCTATGGGCTGGAAAACCGAATACTTCACAGTGTCCTGTGTTCGATACATACCCACAGACTGCTAGAAAAGTAGGCCAACTTTTAGAAAATGTCAGTTTATATTTAATTTATCCAAATATCCATAGCAGCTCCATGTATACCAAGTATTTCAAGGCTAGCAGTTAAAAGAAACTTAGTGATCAGTAACTCTTTTCGGAATGTTTCAAGTTGCAAACTTACCCCTGAGAAAACCAGGTCATTTTTTTTCTTGGCATCTCTGGCCAACACAAAGATTTTCCCTTCACCTTTCCATTGACCAAAATCTCAGTTCCAGGAAAATCTAAGTATTTTCTTTTAGGAGCTAGGTATCTCATTAAGAAAAAAATCAGAATGTCACTTTTTAAATTTATTCTGAAATTCAATTCCATTTAGTTTCAAGAACATTTTTCTTAGGCAACTTGTCAGAAAAGCATGATTGATTGCTTGTGACTTGAATATTTTTAAAATGAGGATCATGGAATTTAATAAAGTGTATTGTTTTCTCATGGGCTTAAGATATCGACAAAAGATCCAATTCAAATGTGACATTTAACCTTGAATTTTTTTTCACAAAAAATTTCTCTTACTAACCTGGCAAAAGTAGTAAATTTGGCCAATGATTTTCAAGACAGGGGGTCTCTCTCTCTCTCTCTCGTCCACACCCGAGGACATGCCCATTATTTTAGAGAGAGAGGAAGGGAAGGAGAGAGTGGGAGAGAAACAACAATGTGAGACAGAAACATCTATTGGTTCCCTCTCCTATATGCCCCAACTGGCGACTGAACCCAAAACCCAGGCATGTGCCCTGACCAGGAATCGAACCTGTGATCTTCTGGTTTGCAGAATGATGCCCAGCCTTCTGAGCCACACTGGCCAGAGCAAGATGGGATATCTCTTTTTGTCTGCTTTGAAAACTCTTGTGTACACAGAGAAGTTTCCATAAACAGGAGAATCGATAAAGCACAGTTAGGAGAACCAGAAATCTTACAGATACCCGAGTTTCAAAACTTCTACCTGTACAACTTAATTGTATAATCTAAAACCACAGGTGCCTAGGACATTCCAGGTACCTGTGCGTTTTATAGTTGAGCAGAAATTTCAAAAACAGGCTCCTACAGAGAGTGGGGACATTGGGAGGCAAACATAAAGGTAGAAATTTAATAGGCAAAGGATTCATATTTGGAATGCATACAGGACTCCTATAAATCAATGAGAAATTGTCAAAACAGTCGGCTTGAACGCTGACAAAACGTTGAACTCGTAAGACCCAGAAGAGGAAACTAGAATGGCCAATAAGCACATAAAAATATGTTCAGCGTCACTAGCAGCTGGGGAAATGCAAGTGGAAGCACCCAGAAGGCATTTTATACCATGACATCGGTGAAAATAAGGTCTAACAACGTCGGGTCATAGCATGGAAGCAGAAAGCTAAGGACTGTCCTCTCTTGGCAGGAGTGTCAATTTGGGAAGCCTCTTTGAAGAGTAATTTGGAAAAATCTAGGATTGTTGAAAACGGATCTCCCCTGTACATACTCTTGGGGAAACTCTTACACAAGCGCTTAAGGAAATAGGTGCAAATTCCTCCACTAAAAATAGCAAGTCTTACGGGAAAAACACAAAAACTGTGGAATTTGGTCATGCAAGCACTAATGAAAACTAAAGTGCTTAAAAAGTCATAACAAAAGTATAGCACGGTTACCCTGTTGCTATTATTTGTCCCTAGAATCGCAGATGGCCCCTGCCCTCCTGGAAGAGAGGGGGGTGGGCGCCCTGTGGCAGAAACTAAATATTTTCATAAAAATTAAAAATACAGGGGTGGGCAAAAACAGGCTTACTGTGCCACTGTGGCATTCTTTTGAGTTAATAAAGCTATTGTAATAATCATAACCCGCATGTCTTTTAAAAAAAACAACTCTAGAGAATCTTCCATTTTTAAAAAAATATTTTTAAAAATTTATTTTTAGAGACGGGGAAGGGAGGGAGGGAGAGAGGGAGGGAAACATCAATGTGAGAGAGAAACATCGATTGGCTGCCTCTTATAGGCCCCCTGACCGGACTGAACACACAACCCAGGCATGTGCCCTGACTAGGGATCGAACTGACCACCTTTCGCTTTGCAGGAGGATACCCAACCAAGTGAGTCACACTGGCCGGGGTATAACTTGTATGCCTTTTTCCATACAAACAACTGTAGACCTATGTTTGCCATCCCTGTATGACCCTGGCAATAGCCTTCTTTATGATTTCATTGTTTTAATATGGGGGAAATGCTTCCAATTTCTTCATTTTCTTCACTCGCCATCCCAGCATCACCAGGTCATTTAATAGTGGAAAACATGGGGGTCCCCAAAGCCACTAGACCTGTCACTAGTTGCTCTGAAGAAAGACATTTCTGTAGGTTTTCAGCTCAGGTCTGCATTCATTGCTAAGGCTTGCACTTCAAAACAGTAGCGTGTTGGGAAAAATCACATATGAGCCAACATGACTTCCATGTTCTACCAACATCCTTCCCCTATTTACCAACGGTGTGCATTAGGTAATTTGTACAAAAAGTGACCCAAATTGCAGTAAGAATGGTTATTACAGCATCGTTGGTTGGAGTGAGGAGTGGGCAGGGGGTCCCCTAAATGCCTCTCCTTCGGGAATGTCAGAAGGAGGTGATATTCACAGGCGAGTAGCCCAGAACAACAGTGTCTTCCCTGTGCCCGTTTGCCGAGTGCTTTACAAATTTCAGCTCAGTTCGTCCTCTCTAAAGCCCAGAGAACATCAGCAAAGCTACCAGAGCCTCTTGTTAAAATACTCATTTCTAGGCTTTGCCCTGGAGGATTCTATCAGGTAAAGAAAGTTCTGGGAGGTTCCATTGTACAAGCACCTCGGTTGACTCTGATGTGGCTGGAACAGGAAACACACTGGGAGAGACTGCCCCGCAGGTCACATTTTATTATTGCCATTCGACAGATGGGGCAGGTGTCACTCACCCAAGATCACACAGGTGGCGACTGGCAAAGAAGGGATTTGAGTCCAGAACCTTCTGCCTCGAAATGTGCACTTTTCATTATGCCCAAGATATTCTCTCTTGTACCCGGTTCCAAAACGTGGACTCCCTACTGCTCCGAACAAGCAGACACACTGGACATCAGGCCAGTAAGCAAATTGGACATCCGTACAGGACACATAAGGCTTTCTTAACCTGAGGTCCAACTGCAGGCTCAGAGGGGAGGCTTCCCCCAGCGTGGGACAATTTCTTTTTGCTGCTGCTTGATCTGTGTGGATGTTTCCTGGGCTCAGTGGCCCTGGCCTTCCCCTGAGTCTCAAAGGAATCCCCCCATCAAGGGAGATTAAGAACTGAGGTTGCAGATGAACATTTCTAGTCTCATTTTTCTCTTTAGCTTGCATCCCATGACCCTTCCTCTTGCCTAAGCTTCTTCAGGGATTCCTCTCGGATCCTTGGGGGTCTTCGTCCCTCCCCTGTGGGCTTTAGGGACTTGTTTTTGAAAGGGAATTTGTCTGTGTTCCCGTGAGTGCCCCCTGGGAGGGTACGAGGTGCCACAGGAAAGTCTATGCTTGAGTGGATTATGGTGCCTCTTCTGCCCCCAAATGTCTGCCGTGCAAATGGTCTCTGCCGTAGGTCTGGAGGCTGCAATATGCTGAAGCATTTTCCTGCAGTTCTCTTTGTTCCTTAAAAAAAAATTATAAAGGGAGCAATAGTTAAATGGATGGCAGATGGGGACACCCAGGTTTCTAGGTTGGAGGGGAGGCAAGTGGCGGAGGTCAGAATGACATGCGGGCCGATGGATTAGAGTTGGGGACCCAGTCTGGGACTCCAGCGTGCCTTCATGTTTCTTTTAATCCAGATGCAGACATGAGCAAATACGCAAGTTACTGCAAGACACACTCGCATTTTCTTGTTCTGTCAGGTAAGAGGCCTGGAAGCAATGATGCCCAGGAACAGCGCGCACACCTAGGACCCAAAGTTTGGTTTCTACGACAAGGAACCAGAGCTCCTGGAGAAAGGACTGATTCCAGGACTGGGGCAGGAGATACGTAAGATGGGCCTGGAGTGTCTCGTAGTGCCAGAAAATAAGGAAGAACGGAAAACAAACAAAACAATAAACAAACAAATAAAACCCCCCAAAGGACCTCCCCCCAAAGGACCTCCCCCCAAAAGACCTGCAAAACCCAATGATCGGGGGGTGTCAAAAGGGCCCAGGAGCCAAGAGAAAGCTCCCAATAGCCGAAGCTGGAACACGTTGAGCAAAACAAAGTAGTATTGGATTATGACCCCAAATATGAAATAAATATGCACGACTCCATACTGATATCAATCATGATTAAAGAACTAAGCAAGTGGGGAGGACAGACAAATCTCCCATGCAGAAGAACCCCAAATAACTCAGGGAGATACCTGCCACCTGAACCAAGGGGGGCATAACTGCCCACTCCTTAAACATAGTGAGTGACTTTCTTTCGAAGAAGACAGTGTGGGAAGAGAGGGGGACTGGGAATAACTTTTCAATGGAGAAAACTGACAGCTGCTACCTCGGTCGGGCGGTCAAGGTCAACATCAAGAGGGGTAAGCGAGGATGACCGGACGTATTCTTGAACTGTGATGTCATGAGGATGGGCCTTCACCTTTGTGGCTTTCTTCCCCGAAACACATTAGCCCAGTCTAACCATGAGAAGAACAGCAGGCTGTTTCCAAATGAGGGACATTCTGCACAACACAGGACCAGCGCTGCTCATGTGACCAGCTGTCAAGGTCATCAGAAACAAGGGAAGTGTGAGAAGCTATCACAGCCCAGAGAAGTCCAAGGAGACATGGCATCTAAATTTGATATGGGATCCTCAGTGGGATCCCAGACCAGAAAACTGACATTAGGGCAAAACTGAGGAAATCTAAATCAAGTATGGACTTTGGTTAATAATAATAATGTATCCATATTGGTTCATTAATTGCGACAAATGCAGCTATTAATGATTGAAGAAATTGGGTTTGGGGTATGCAGGAACCCTCTCTACTGTCTATGCAATTATTCTGTAAATCCAAGGCTATTTTAAAATAAAAAGTTTATTTAAAAAAGGCAAATAAAATTATAAAATAGTTCAAGCATACTGAAGAGCACAGAAGATAATTTAATAGACACACGTGTGTCCATCAGCTGGGTTTAACAGATACTAACATTTTGCTCATTTGCTTTGGATCTCATTAGTCTTTTCAGGGTATAAAAAGTTACCAATATAGTTAAAATTACTCTCCACCCCCCTTCCTCTGTCCTCCTCCCCAGAAACAATGTCTAACGTTGATGCCGATCATTACCATGCTCATGTTACATGTACACTTCATATGCACATTTCCATCAACAGTATATGCTATTGCTTTTGCATTAATAGTTACATAAAAGATAGCATGTGGCTGTATAACTTTTGCAAATTACTCCTTCACAGACTATTGCTTGCTAAATTTATCTTTGTTGATTTGCTTAGATCTTGTTCATTCACTCTTACCTCTGTACAGCATCTTATTGTAAATAAAAAACATCATTATTTGTCTTTCCAATGAGGGACAATTAGATTTCTTCAATTTTTTTTTTTTTTTACTATTGAAAACAATGTTCCAATTAACATTCTTAACGTTTGTGTGCTGGCGCATATATCAAGAGCTTTCAGCGTGTACTCTGTAAGTTGACTGGCTGGCTTATGGGGTGCGTAGGGGAATCTTTAGCTTTCTGGATATCATCAAGTTGGTCTCCAAAGTGGATGCACTAATTTTTCTTCCCAGGAGCAGGGAATAAGAATTCAATTCCTACCTTGGCCAGGTGGCTCATTGGGTTGGAGTGTCATTCTGAATACCAAAATTTGGTGGGTTCAATTCCCAGTCAGGGCACCTACCTAGGTTGCGGGTGTGGTCAGGGCGTGTACGGGAGGCAACCGATCGATGTTTCTCACATCGATGTTTCTCTCTCTCTCTCTCCCTTTCTCTCTCTAAAATCAATAATAAAAAAAGAAATGCTCAGGTGAGGATACAAAAAAAAAAAAAAGAATTCAATTCCCCCTGTGAACAGTCAGTACTGTCCAATTCTTCATTTTGCCAATCAGGTTTCTGAGTATATTGTATGCTTATTGGTCATTCTGGCTTCTTCTTTAAACTTCCTGTTTATAGTAAGTGCCACTTTTGTTCTGGGTTGCTTATACGTTTCTTGTTGAATGCATATGTAATTTGTTGGAAAGGCAACACCAGGTTCTCAGATATCTTCACCCATTCCTGTACTGGGGCAGGCGCACCAAGCCTTGCAAAAATCCCCCGTATGTCTCTTTAGACCTCTGTACTCAGTCGCTCCCTATTGGTAGCTTGAGTTAACCCGAGTAAAATATTTATACAAAGGAAATCAACAAGCTCCACAAATCAGGGCTCCCCCCACCCCCGCACCTAGCCTCCGTCACGCATCTGATGATAACACACCAGCACACGTTATCTTAAGGTCTCCCTGGCTCCCCCCGTCTCAGCCATCTGCCAGAACGTGGCTGGTTTGAATGCAGTCCCCAGCTTCCTAACGTGACTTGCTGGCCAGTTGGAGCTGGGCCTCAAACCTCTTTCAGGAACGATTCCATCAGGGCTTCTGGAACAGAAGACAAATTCAATATCCTATGAAGCAGATATACCTTCAACTCTGTCCATTTAAAGCAAAGCCAGGTTCTTTCAATGGCCATCTGACACAGTGATCCCCACAGAAGCAGAATTCAAACACCGGGTGATCCTGGAATTGGAGGGGACCTCACAGCCACCCTGTCACCCGCTCAGTCCACCAGTGCTTTTGGGGGACGATTTCTCCAGAGCGTGTGGACCCAGTCTCTGCTGGGACATCTGATGATTCAGAGGTCTTTCCACACCAGGCGGAGCACTAAGCAGAGCCTGCAAGATAACGCCAGTTATTTGTTCCTATTGGAAAAGAATAGTCTTAAAAAGACCTGAAATTTATTTTCCTTCCTATCGGTCTAGCCCTGCCCACTGAAGTTAGCTGGTCAAGTCTAGTAACTGTTTTCCAAGTCTATGAAACCAGAAGTCATATAAGACTTCTCTCAATGTCTATATGTTTAATCATCCGTCAGGGGTTGGAGCGACCAGCCCTTTCCTGTTCTTACCCCTGTGTCAGTCGCCAGTTCTCTTGTTGATCTGCCATCCTCCAAGGACAGAGGTGAACCCGGTTCTCCAGATGTGGACACCGCACTGCAAAGCAGCACACGTCTGCATAACTTAAGATCCCACATACTTGTCGTGTGTCCACAGGGCCAGACACAAGAGTTCGCCGCCAGTGAGGAGCCTGACATGTTGATCTTGCTTAAAAATATATATATCTTTATTCCTGAAGAAATGTACAAATATATTCTACAGAACAAGCTTCCACTAGAACTTAAAATCCCAAAGAGAACACTTTGCGAGGACATTCTCAACGATCAATTGGGGGATTATTCCTTTGGGGGATTACCTGGGACCGCCTGCCCCTGTCATGGGGATGTTGCTGCTGTCTTTCTGTACCCATATCCTTAGAAGAAAATATATGGGGGTCCAGAACTGCTAAAAAAAAAATGAGTTCTGCTCTACAATTGATTTCTGGATGATTAATTGACAGAGAAGGCAAAGGTATAAGACAAGCAGCTAAAGTAGGAGATACCAAGGTACCCCTCTCAATTAAAAAATCAGAGAAAGAAGTCGTGGCAGGTCACAGCGGGAATGTCTGCTCCAGCATGACCATTTCACCAAGGAGCAAACAGAGAGGCAAAGCGACCTGCCCAAAGCCACCCAGCTTTGCAGGGCAGGGCAGAGAAGGGCAGAGCAGAAATGTGTCTCTTCCTGGCACACAGCTAATAACACATCTCAGAGCAGGTGGCAGCGGCAGTGAGGGAACAGGAATTTCGATGTAGCCCCACTTTCCAGGAACTTCTATGATGCATTAGAAAAGCAAGGAGGTGTTGTTTGTGTTCCCTTCCAGGCAGGGATCCCTGCGGTTGATGCCTCAGAGAGTAGTCTCTCGTGGCCTGGGTCCGTTTCCCATAGGCTACCATGTGGGCATTGAATATGCCCACTTTCAGTGCTAGTCTGCTGGTGACAGAGCCCTTCCAGTCTCCACCCGGGACCTATGGCCACCCAAAGGGTGTCTGTCACGCCCGGCCCAGGCCAGGCTTCTCCAGAAACCTCCCTTGCTTATACTTCCCCTGAACATGGTCCCCGAAGTAGTCACAGAAAGATGTCCCGGCCGTCTCTGTCCAAACACGCCCTGAAACGTCCACATTGCTTTTCAAGTATCATGGCAGCACGCAGCATTCACGGCCCTGCGAGGTGGCAATCTAAAATAGAAAGTCTCCTTAAGTCGAGTGTAAACAGATCTCAAGGAGACCGGGACGTCAGTGGCTGGGCAGGGACCTGACCCAGCCAGAGGTCACTAAGTACCTTTCCAGTCCCTGGATGGCTCTGTGGAGACCCCTGGTGCCTTGCATAGCGAACGCCCTTTGCAGGGGACCTTGGGCAGGTGCCCCTCTGTAAGTGCATTTATCTGTAGAGACAGCTGTGGGCACGGAGACTGGGGATGAGCATGTCCACTACCTCACGTGACAGCAAAAATGGAAAGCATCACGCTAGCCTTTGTTAGAACAGCCACAAAATTTCTGAATTGCCCAACGCACTCTTTAAAAGTGTTCAAATTCCGATATAGCTACACACAATGAAGTGTATCCACACTAAGTGTGCAGATCACTGTTTTTGAGGAATGCATACACCACCACAGTCAGTACCCTGATCAAGACGTAGAGCGTTGCCACCCCCCTAGAAAGGTCTTTGTGTTTTTCCCTAGTCACCCACAGTATCTAGTTGCTCCCCACCAAGGGCAACAGTGATTGTACCTCATAGACTGGTTTTGCCTGATCTTGAACTTCATATGAATGAACTAGTACAGTATGTACTCTTTTGTGCCTGGCTTATGCATTTTACTTTTTGGGCTCATCCATGGTTTTGTACGTATTAGTGGTTCATTCCTTTTCATCGAGAAGCAATATTGTGTGGAATGAATATATCACAATTTGTTTACCCATTCTCCTTTTGGTGTATTTGGGTTGTTTCCAGGGTTCTTTTTGTTTTTGTTTTTGTTTTTTGTTTTTGCTATTTAAATTAAAAAAATTTTTTTTTCCTCACCTGAGGACATGCTCATTGTTTTTAGAGGTGGGGGGAAAGGTGGGGAGAAACATCGATGTGATGGAGAAACATTGATCAGTTGCCTCCTGTAGGTGCCCTGACTGGGGACCAAACCCGCAACCTAGGCATGTGCGCTGACTGGGGATTAAACCTGTGACCTTTTGGTTTATGGGACAATGCTCCAACCAACTGAGCCACACTGGCCAGGGATTTTTCTTGCCTTTCTTTCTTTCTTTCTTTCTTTTTTGCTATTTTAAATGAAACAACTATCAACATTTCCATACAGGGTGGTTTTTTTGTTTGTTTTTTGTTTTTGTTTTTTTGTGGACATATTTTCATTTCTTTTGTTTAAATTGCAAGGTGTAGATTTGCTGGATTATATGTTAGGAGTCCACTTAACTTTATAGGAAACTGCCAGGCGGTTTACATAATGCCCTCTTCATTAATGATCCCGAGGACCTGTGAAGAGAATTCTTTTACAATCTTTGTTTCATGATTTGTTTTTGTCTTGAATTGCATTGATCAGATGTGGGCACACATTCTTCTGAAATGCATCCTGAAGGATGAGACCTTGAGCATATCATTTTCGTAGTTCTTTTGAACTGTTTATACTAATAGCTTCGAATCTGGAAGAATCATATTGGAAAACTGAGACAATCTCATTTGTGGCTTTCCTCCATATATTTTTATTATCTTCTTCAATGGAGTATATATACAAAATATGTATATACATGTGTGTTGGTTACAAAGCGTAACTATAGGGTGGAAGCTGTAAATCCAACACCAGGTCCAAGAATGGACATACTTCTAAGAACACTGCATTGTTTCTGGGTTTCTCCCAACCCCCTCCCAGAGTTAACCAGGACCCTGGGTGTTTTATTCTTTATTAATCCTCTTGTTTAAATGACAAAACAAACAAACAAAAATATATATATTATCCTGCATTTCATTCTTTTGCTTTAAAAATTTCGCCATATATTTCTTGTTGCCCTTTCTGTTAAGAGCTTTACCACAATGTTATTTGTGTAGTTTATTGGAACTTTTTTTCCCCTTAACTTTGTGTTTCAAATACCTGCCCCTGTTATCTGTGGCTCCAGTTCATTCACTTTTGGTACTGAATACCATTCCTTTCTGGTAATAGATCACAACGTATTATATTACTAGTAATTCTTATCAACGGTGAGTTGTACTGTGTCTCATATTTTCACTCGATACATTTTACATTTGGGGGGAGTTTGGTACATTTAGCAGAATAATTTTTAATAAAGCTACTTCCAAGTAAACAGTTATTTAAAAAAATAAAAATGAACAGCCAGTTTCTGCTCCAAAAGAAGAGAAATTTATAAGATTGGGCGGGGAGGGGGGTAGAGAATTGTGTAAAAAATAACAAAGTTTGCTACATTGTCAGTGTGATCATAAAGCAAAAACTCCTGTAACTGTTTTACTACATGATTTTATTTCCAAGATTGAAAAAAATAAGTTTTACTTTGCTATGTAGAATGGAATCATTGAAAAAAAAAACCATAATCACCCTCTTTGTCTACGTGATCAGGTTAAAGCTGAAAGGCAAACTACATTTTGATTCCTTTTTCCTAGCTATTAAGCTACATAATAAGTATCTAACTTCACTGTCTAAAATAGCTTAATCATATTGATTTCCTACTACTTTAAGAAAATACAAACATCTAAAAATATACAAATGACAAGTCATCTTGGTTTTTAAAAACCCTACAATTTAAATAACGAAGCTTTTCTCTTTATTCTATGGACCTCATGTCCCTAGGGACAACTGAATGGGAGCTTTTATTACTAATACTAAAAATATATTGTGTGGTATTTAAGGATTTTTATATTAGCATTAGTCTTTCTAAAAAGTCAGCTCTAAACCTCTAAATTTACAAGCTTGTATCTAAAAATTTCTAAACACCAAGTGTAGTGAAAATATAATATTGATTTTCCTTTTCATTTAACTGCAGAATGAATCTGTAGACATCAGGACCAACCTCATGCAGGGAACTCTGAACAAATATTTAAAAATCAGTAGACTGAATTTTAATTATTCACAGTAGTGCCTAATTTTTAAATGATACATGCTAAATTTAAGTTTTTTTAAAAAAGATTCTAATATACCTCTTCCTTTGTTAGTGTCCAGGACATCTAAAACTGGAACATTTTACTTAAAAATTAAGCTGAATTTCAGTTAAGCAAAACAATCCCATATGAATAACTCTCTTAAGTAAAAAAGATTTACTTCCCTTCTATACAACTGACTCACTGAATTGAGCTAAAAATTTCCAAGGAGAAAAATGATCTAGGCAATAAATATGGGGTGGGGGGGAGAGGCTAGGTTTCCATCATGATAGCTTTTGACTTGTTTTCAGATCTTCATTTTTAAAAATTGTTTACAAACGATGGGATGCATAATGTAACTCGGAAATCTTTTACAATTAGAGAGTAAAAAAAAAATAAACCTGCCTTTCCTTTAGAACAGATGTTTTCCGACCAGACAGCCTGGCTGTTTACGAGACAAACACTTCTACTGGATCTAGACATTCACGACTTTTATTAGCCATCTTCTTTTTATTTATTATTGACATCAATTAGCCCGAGTCATGAAACCCGATTACATTAAAGGCGACACGTGGTCCACTCACTATTTTTAAAAGTCCACGTATTTCAAACTCCTCTCTCCAGCCATTGCTGCTGTTTCCCCCTTTAAGGACCTGGTCTCCGCAGCATTTATTCGTTAGATGGCAGTCCTAGGGCAGTCTGGCTTTGGGGAAGCCTCTCCTTGGGTACATTCAAGAAAAGCGCAGGGGAGACTTAGGGTTGGTGCTGATTTCTAGTCACTTATACAGCAAAGGAAGCAAGAGGGAGGTGCCCGGGAGGACCCGAGGCAGGTGCGGGTGGGTTTCCGCTGTGACCGCTGATCGCGCGCGTGTGTGGCGTATTCCAGAGTCCTGACTCCAGCCTGGAAACGGGTCTGGGCCGCGGCCCCCGACCTCTTCTTCTGGGGGCCCCTAGGACACACCCCCTAGCCTCGGGGCCACCGCAGCCCGCACCGTGCACGCGCTCTGGTCGCTCCCCGCA
Source organism: Mormoops blainvillei (assembly GCA_004026545.1). Lineage (NCBI taxonomy): Eukaryota > Metazoa > Chordata > Mammalia > Chiroptera > Mormoopidae > Mormoops > Mormoops blainvillei. Next base: position 66,345 of record PVJD01000690.1, read on the forward strand.
GCCGCCCACGTGGTGGAACGACGAACAGCGCGAGGAGCATTCGGGGCGGGCCGCGGGTCCTCGAGGCCTCGCCAGCGCGACCCAGGCCGCCGGGCCCCCACTCCGGGCCCCCACATTTCCTCTCCCGGAGGGAGGGAGGTGATCCGCGGGCCAGCTTTCCCCGGCGCCTTTTGCGCCCCCTGGCGGACGCCGTGGGAACGCGCCCTGGGCACGCGGTGCAGCAGCCTGTCTGGGCCCCCCTTCCCCGCCTCCCGGCTCACGGCGGGCGGCGGGTCGTCTCCCCTCGCATCCCCGGGCCGAGCTCCAAGGGCCGCACCCTTCCCCCTCAGCTCCCCGCGAGCCCCCGAACTCTGGGCTCCAAGTCCCGATGCCGCGGTCGCTGCAGCCTGGCGTGAAAGTGCCCGCCTTGGGAGCCTGGGAGCCTCCTTTCTCCCAGGTGTGCCCCTCCCGCCACGTTCGGGCTTTCCAGCGCGCTGCGAAAAAATGCCGCATGCACGCACTTATTTATTTATTTTGCAACAGCTGCAAGAAACAATGAAGCTTTTCAAGAACCGGGGAAACGCGCTTTCCAGCCGCGCTGTTGTTGTTTTCAATGAACCTCTCGGGCCCCGCACTCCCCGCCCACCCCACTCCCTCCCCTTATCCTCTCCCCATTCGGCCCCTCCGCCTAGCCCGGACCGGCGCCGGGGGCATTGTTTTTGGAGTCTTGCGGGAGGGGAGCGCGCGTGCAGGGTGGCCGGCGCAGTGCGGGTGGGAGCGAGAGCAAGTGGGCGCGCGCGCGCGCGCGTGTGGGTCTGGGTGCGCGCGGGCGGCGGCGCGGGCGGGGGACGGGGGCGGTGCCTCTCTGCCTCGCACCCCACGCTCGGGCTCCGCTCCGCACGTCCCTAGGATCCCGGGCTCCGGCTCTTGGCGCGCGCCGGTCTGGGCCGGGCCCTGGGCGCGCCGCGGCTGCGGCGGTGGCGGCTCTCGGGAGCGCGCGGGCGCGTGTGCGCGGTCCCGAGCGCGCGCGCGCCAGCCCCCAGTGTGTGGCAGCGGCGGCGGCAGCGGCGCGGCGAGGCTGAGGCTCTTGTTTACCAGCATTAACTCCGCTGAGCGGAAAAAAAAAAAAGGAAAAAAACCTGAGGAGGAGCGAGCGCACCGGGCGAACTCGAGAGCGGCGGGCGAGCGAGAGGGACGCTGCCAGCGAGCCTGCTCCCGGCGCGCCCGTGCCCGGCGCTTCGAGACCCTCGGCCCCGCTCCCCAGGCCCTCCACGCCCCTCCCGCGCCGGGGGAGCTCCACGGCGCGCCGCGCGCCTCAGCTTTGACCTTCAGCTCGCCGGAGCCCCCGCGCGCGGAGCCGGCGGCGCGGCAGGCGGGGGCCGGGCGGGGGCTGGCGCGGGGCGGGCGGCGGGAGTGCTGAGCGCGGCGCGGTCGGCCCGCCGCTTTGTGTGTGTCCTGGTTTTGGGCAGGAGCTCCCGGTGGCGGCGCTGAGGGAGGCGGCGGCGGCGAGCGGAGTCCGGAGGACCAGCAGGAGGGGAGCCTCTCATTCATTTTTACTCCGCATTTCGGCCCGACCGGCCTCGCCCGCGCCAGGGACTTCGGGGCAATCTTGCGAACTGCGTCGCGCCCTCCCGCCGCCGAGGCTCGGGCGGCGGACAGCTTCTCCCCCGGGCCGGGTCAGGTTTGTTTCGCCTAGCCCGGACGGATTTGGGCTTTGCCCCCTCTCTCTGCAGTTTTCCCCCCTCCTACCGCTCTGGTTTGAAAATGGAGGCCGACGACGCCGACAGCCCGCCCCGGCGCACCCCGGGTTCTCGCCTCGGCCGAGCCCTGGGCTGCGGCTGCCGGCGCTGAGGGGCCAGCCGAGCCGCCCGCCCCGTCCGCGCCGCCTTTGGAGTATTGTTTCCTTCGCCCTTATCTTTGGAAGGGGGGCGAAGACTGAGTTGGAGACTTTTTCTTTTCCTCCCCAACCCCTTTTATTTTTGAGAAAGGGGAATTTCGTCCCAAATCAAAGGAATGAAGTCTGGCTCCGGAGGAGGGTCCCTGACCTCGCTGTGGGGGCTCCTGTTTTTCTCCGCCGCGCTCTCGCTCTGGCCGACGAGTGGAGAAAGTGAGTATATGCCCGCCGCCCGCGGCCACTGCGGGAACTTTTCCTCCGAGGGGCTGCGCCCTGTTTGCGAAATCCGAGTGGTCGCAGCTGTCGGGCCCCCGGGCGCGGGAGCGGCGGGGCGGGGCGCGGAGGGGCTCCGCCGGGGGCCCGAGCTTGTGAGTTTAAGCCCCGCGGACCCCGGTTCAGCGCGTCCCCCCGCAGGAAGGACCTCGGGGGCTTTCTCTTTTGCCGTCCCGAGAGCCCTGCCCCGCGGGCAGCACGTCTCCCGAGCGCGCACTTCCCCGCCAGGCGCTGGGACTCGATCCGGGAAGTTCGCTCCGGGTTGGGCCGCGCCACCCGCATCTCGTCTGCCGCGGGGCGCGCGGGGCCGATCGGCGTGCCGCCCGGGCTACAGCGCAGCGCGCCGACGGCGGTGACAGCTCCTGCGGTCGCGCGGAACCCTCGCCACGGGGTCGACTCGGTGCGGCGGCGGGGAGCCCACCGGCCGGTGGGGTGCAAGTTGCCCTCGGTGGGAGTTGCCCGGCTGAGAGGACCCGCAGCCCCAGGACACGTTTCCAAACATCCTAGCGTGGCCTCCTGTCGCCCAACGGGCTTTGCCTCTCGGGCTCTTTAGATTCCCGTCGTTTTCCCGTCACTTTCGCTTGATCCGCCGCGGGTTACCTGCCTCCTGGCTTCACTAGGCTGCTCAGTGCGGCTCTGGGGTGCGGGGAACGTTCCCCCCTAGACCCCCATCCGTTCATTCAGCCCCTGGAAAAAAAAAAGTGCGAAGGCGGGGGCCCTGCATCAGCCAGAGTCTTCTGGGGAGCGCGCCCGGGCCCCCAGTTAGGATGGCCCTGGGACCTCCCACTTCTACCCGGCCGGTGGACTCTCTCCTCCGCCTGGCGGGGCCGGGGGAGGTGGGCGGTGGTCGCGCGGCACCCGAGTGTGCGGGAGTGGGTGTGTGGTCGGAGCCGACGTGCATTTCCACACACGTGCTTGCAACGCGGGGGTGTAGCTGCCACCGCCACACTGCCGCCGGCGACACCTAAACGCCTTGCCTTGGCCGGAGGAGTCTTGCGCCCTCGTTTAAGGAGCGCGAGGGTCTGCGGCGGCGGGCGAGAGAGGAGCGTGTTTAGTTTTGCGAGCGCGCAGCCCTGGCCCTGGCTTCGTGGCCAAGAGTTGTGTTGCACCCCCTACCCCTGCCCCGCACTTCCTTTGTACATAGTTAATAAGCAATATCGCTCCACACTCGCTATCGCTTGCAATCTGATAGCTTTTGTTTTGGTAGCATCGGGTAGGGGTAGGGAAGAGCGGGTAGGGTGGGAGGGAGGGAGGGAGAAGTTAGGGCCCCATGGGGTGTGGAGGGAGGCGAGGAGGGGGCTCTATTCTTTTCAGAAAATTAAAATGTGGCTTCCTGCTACATTCGCGATGGTAGGGTAACTCGATCACGATTAAACTTTAAATGCAGGCGCAGAACCGGGGCTGGGAACGGTGAGGGCGTGTTGGTGAGTAATGGTTGCCGAGGGTATGCAGGTGGTGCCAATTTGAAAAATCACGACCGAGCCTTGAAGAGTGAGGGGGAGAACCCGGAGGCGGGGGTTGCGAGGGTGGGGGCTGTCTGGCCCCAACGCGGGCGCAGTTCGGAAAGGCTGTTTGTATAAACAAACCCTTCTTAAATGCACGGTAAGAACCGAGTCTCTGATGGGGTAAGAGCCGATTGTTACAGAATTAGCGTGTTTACTGCGTGGAGTAAGATGCAGATTGAGGCCAGACCGTCCACAAATCTGAGCTCTTCTACTCTTTGTTTTCTAAACTTTGAGCTCATTGGATTGGGCGAAAGGCTTTGGGCTCCCTTCTAAGGCTCACAGACGTGCTCGGTGGTGGTGAGGGGGGTACCAAAGAGGGTTTCTAGCCTTTACAAGCTAAGTATAGTTGGGAAGACATAGGAGACTTAATCCATTGCATAATGGTATGCTGTCGAACTGGGTAGTGTCTCTGGTTTTATTATTTCAGGGCAGTAAGTTCCGAAATTCACAATAGCAGTGATGGCGTGGCCTCTGGGACGCAGGAGTCCGGCATTTTAAAATAGGATGTCCTGTCGTTTGGAGCGTTCCTGACGGAAATATAGTCTTTGTGAAAGGCGTTTCTTTCCTGAGAAAACAGGCAGGAGGGGAGGGGGTATTTTAATGTACGCTTATAATCCTGCGTAGCCAAAGCTTTTCTCAAAGATGCCTTGAAAATGTTTGGTTCCTAAAAACCCGATGGGAAGCCCGAAGGCACCCTGAACCCCCATGACAGTTTGCTGAGGCTCTAACTCCGTACCTGCCCCTCCCTGCAGCTCGGAAGCTGTGAGGATTAAATGATATGCCTCAGTGGGAGCATTCGTTCAGTTTTTAGTCCAAAAGGTGCTAGAACATTTAACTCTGAGAGAAATACCCACGGAGTCTCCTCCGAGCCTGCTGTTCTCAGCTGGCTGGTACAGTGATAAAGGTTGGGGTGTTGGTTCCTGATTGTATTGACATAGTGGGGGATTAGTGTTTCCTCTCTGTGACAGCAATAGGGTGAGGTTTAAGACATCTTTAATTTAGAAAATGTAGAAGTTTTTGAAGCAGATGAAGCCACACAGACATGATCGTTCGGTATCAACATAGTGTGAACAGAGTCTCTACACAGGGAGGTTGGGAAGTTATGAGTGGGAGCCAAATAATCTAATGGCTTAACAATTCCCCAGCGCTTTAAACATGTCGTGGCCATCTTATTAAAAACCATTCAGTCATCTTTCTGCCCCAGACCCCGTCATGGCCTATTGTTAGAGAAATGTAGGTATGGGAAAGATTGGTGTTTGAAGGAGTTGGTGTTTTATTACCAGAAGAAGAACCCAGAGTAAGAAGTTTGGAAAGAACTTAAATAGCAAATTATAGTGTAAGCTCTCTAGAGGCAAATGGCAAGTAAAGGGTATTTTCGAGAAGGGATGGGGTATGGGTCAGGATTTGAAATTTAAAGGGTCATTTGTTTGATTTGTCAGAAGGATTAGAAAAGTCCAACCTTAAGAAATACACTAAGGTTAACTGGAAGAACTTTAAAAACATGGAAAGTGAAAGAAACCAGTCACAAAAGATCATGTATTGTATAATTTCATTTAAATGAAGTCTGGAATAAGCAAATCGTACAGAGAACGTAGATTAGCAATTGTAAGACTGAGGGAAGAGGGGATAAGGAATTACTGGTAAAGGGTACCCAGTTTCTTTTTGGGGTGATAAAATTTTCTAAAATTAGATTATGGTGATGGTTGCACAACTCTGAATATACTACAAAACTATTAAGTTGTACACTTTAAATTAGTGACTTTTATGGTATGTGAATTATGTCCCAATAAACCTGTTTTTTTTAAAAAGACATATGCTAAGGTTGGAAAGAATGTATTGTGTTACTTTGAACATAAAAGTTATATTAAAATTATTAAGTAAATTTGTCCTATAGGTTGGTGTCTGTCTGTCTCTTATTCGCAGTTTTTCCTTCATTCCAGCAATACAACAAACTAATAATTGAAGCTTACGAGTGCTAGTCAAGTAATCTGATGACTTCTTAGAAAAACACTTGCATTTTAAACATTGTGGCCATTTCATGAAAAGGATTCCACAGACACGGACAGAAGGGAAAAAAAAAGAATCTTAGTTATACATAGTTCAAGTTAAAGATTGCGGGGTTGGGTTAAAAACACAAATGCTAGTGAAAGTCAGATTTATAACAGTAAAATCCTTCACTGAATTAGAAACAATGTTGGTCTTTCCAAGATTAGAATTTAGGAGCTGAGCTTGGATGGTTTTTTTATATTTCCAGTTTATTACATATATTTTCCAACAAAGAAATAATGTAGTGTTTTAGGGTGGTAAAGAATTCTCACTTTTTTTTTTTTTTGATATTCCATATTAACCACCCTGGTTGTAAAGACCGAAGATGAACTGTTCATTTTAATGTAGTGTTTTCTTTTTCCTTTGTTGCTTATTTTATTTCTTACATAGCTTTAGAATCTGAGCGGGGGGGGGGGGGGACCGTTGTAAGATACAGTAGCTAATTCAGGCATACCATAACTTAAAAAAATTAAAATTTCTTATGCAACAAAAGATTTTATAATGTAACAAAGGCGTCTTTTGTTATTAAACTGTTAAGCCCTGTCCAAATTTACCTTGGCCTTTTAATAGGAAAAGACCTAGAGAATAATTGTTGTTTACACTTGTTTTTCGGTCTTTGTCTGAGGCTTAGTTTACTAATAAGAATGTTTCCTGCCCTTATTGTTGCAAGATCAGGGCAGCAATGGAAATGAACTGTATCATTTTCACTTGTTGCCTTAGAGTTCTGCCAAGGGGATCCCATAGGGATGGTAGCTTCCTTTTAAATCTGGTTTCATTTGTTTTGTCAGAATGTGCTGGTAAGAAGCAACCGAACCCAGCCAACACTTAGTGAGCACCTGCTGTATGCAATGTGCCAGTAATGCCTGAGCCCACCAAAGAAGGAGGACTTGACTTTTGTTCTAGGGGCATTTTATATACTCCTGCATGAGGCAGACTTGCCTTGAAAACTCAGTGCAGGAGACACAGTTTTTAAGTAGATAGCAAACAACATTTTAAGGGCCCTTTAAGAACCTTTCTGTAGACTTTTAAGATAACGAAGTTAAATCAGTGTTGTCGATCTTCTAAAAAGGCCTGTGCTGTGCACCCTTCTGTTGCACTGTCACTGCAGGCCATGACACAAAGGAGACATCCACCCATCGTGACATCAGTTACGGCAGTTGTGCTTAAACATGAAGAGCTCTAGTTACCTTTTGCCAATACTCTAGGAGTTACAGATGCACACATGAATATCGTGTGGCATGTTTCGAGCTACAAGGACAACGGGACTTGCTTCCAGGCTTTTCCGGATTTACACATTGCTTAATTAGCTTTCTGGAAATGGGAGAACTTTGATAATTTCGAGGCTTTGTAGAATTTAAACCAACGTGCTGCTTTTAAAAGCGTGCGAGGTAAAAAAAAAAAAAATGAGGTTGAGGGAGCAATTACAGCTTGAAACTTTTTTTTTAATCATAAAATAGATTTGTTTTCAAAACTCATTTAAAAATCAACCCTGGTTCACAGAAGAGGTATTTGTGCCTGCGGGCCAATTAGCTTTGAACTGCTTTTCTTAGCCAACTCATGACAGGTGCTATCTGAGTCTAAGAGGTACCCTCCTCTCAGTTGACTAAGCATATAATAATTGCATGCATGCCCAGGGTATACTGTCTTGATTTCTCTGTCTGAGATGTTCTGAAGGGAAAATCTGAGCACTTTAAAGACAAAAAAAAAAACAACTGAATAATGAATAAAGTGCTCCGACCCTTCTTTGAAAATGGTATTTGGCATCAGATCGTTAAGGGAAAGTTTTCTAGTTGTTTGTGAAAATAGCATTTGACTTAAACTAAGAAAGGGGGTGTATCCCACCAGTTCTGATGTTGGGACACATGGAGACCTGTTGACACTTGGGGAGCACGAGTGGTTTTCAGTGTTTGGAAAGATCAAAACTATAAAATATGAGCATCTCCTGCCCCTCCTCCCCCAAGGATCTGGAAAAAATGAACTGAGTCATTCCAAGGAAAGGGCATATATTTGGTACAAAATGGTTAATAAACAAATTAGGTTGTTAGCACAATAGATGCGTATTTCCTCAGCATGGTGAAGTTTCATGAAATTGCTTTGGTCTTATTTGACTCAAAATATTAACAATAGCTTTGATTTCACAACTTTCAAACTTTTGAAGACCAAATTGCTTTTTTTTGTTGTTGTTGTTGTTTGTTTTTAAAAACCAGTTTTACTCATATGGTAAAGACTCAGATACCAGTTTTGAGGAATTTCCTACTTTTTTCACTTACTCCCATTTCACTTACGACTTAGGAAATCGATTAACTTCACAATCTCCAGTAGATACTGATATTTCCTTACTTGAACTGAGAACTAGTTTCCCCCCGCCCCCCACCACCTCCTCTCTTTCTAAGTACATACATGCTGAGCACTTATTGGACTCAGTTCTTTAAGTTAAAAAAATTCATCCTGATACCATAAAAAAAAAAAACACAACACCTTACGTAAGTTTTTTAAAGCTATGAGTCAAACCATAGAAATATTTGCCCCGCTTATTTAAAACCCTAAAGAAACAAATGTGGAAGGCTTCCATTTCCCCCTCTTCGTCCTGCCCTAGACTAGACGAATTTTTAAACTTACAGGGCTGCTTTTCAGATCTTACTGGCACGCGACAGAAAGGCGTTTCTTCTACGACGAGGGTGAGCGTGGCTACAAGGTTCTTGATTTTGACTGGGAAGAGTAAGCTGGGGTGCAGGGATGGCCTTTCTCGTGGTTTGCCTTTCCTTGGCCAGCGATGGCGATGGCTTCCTTGATAAGTTGCCGGGGATGTGTCTGTCCCCGGAGCTGAGTGGTGTTGTCCTATGTATAGCGGCTGACGGCCTTGAAACCCACGCTTTCTCGTTTGACATAGTTTGGTGGCCAGCCATATGGGGAAATGTGCTTGTAGCGACGCCCCTGCAGAGGTGGCTGGGTCTTCTCTATAATGGCTCACATTGTAATAGTTTACAAGTGTGTGCGTGTGTGTGTTTAAAGCATTTATGTTTTAAAGACTTTAGGAACTGTTCAACTCCTAGTCCAGAAAGTTCTGGTGGGGCAAGTGGATTGAAACGTTATCCTTTCATCCCTTCACCCTTTTAGTCACCTTAGCAAGACAGGCATCTCCTTCCGTAACAGTCATACAATAAAAATGCCATTTGTTCAAAATCGTGCGTGCGTGTGTATTTCCATACATTCGTTCAAATTCGGAGAGTTCTCAATGCATGACGGTTGCTTTTTTGTGTACTTTCTTTTGGCTGCTTTCTTTTCAGCTGGGCACTTGTTTTCTTTAAAGTTGCTTTGGGATTAGTTGTCAGTTTGGTAACTCAGGGGTACGCAGACTGCTTTTTAAATTACTCTTGACCTGGGAGAATGGACATATTTCGGCAGCCTAAAAGCGTAAGTGTTTCATGGAGCTGAACTTTTTATCTTTTCCTGAGATATTGTAGATGCCTAACTCGAACTTGTCCTCATGTAAAATATATTAGCATACCTCGTTTTACTTGCTTCACAGCTGTTGCTTTAAAAAAAAAACAAAAAACAATTGAAGGCGAGACCCTCCACCAGAAAAAAAGATTATGACTCGGTTTATTGCGGTGGCCTGGAATCGAACCCACATTATCTCTGAGGTCTGCCTGTAGTCAGCGGTTTGTCTCTATAAAATTGATGATCGCAAATGCATGTCTGACTAAGTAAATGAGACAGCACCACGTTGCATTCGGCAAATTGTGGTTCGTAGCACTTCAGAGAACAGAAGTCTGAGGATAATTAAAGAGAGATGACTTTATATTTAATAGGTTTGTCATATTCCTCTAATCTGAAGTATCTAAGTGACCTTTCACGACCTCCTTGGAGAAAAAGTAGGAAACCTAAAAAAACAAATCAAGACAAACAAACAAAAAACAACCAACACCCAGGTGAGAGGCGCATGATACACCTGCCTACGCCAATACTTTTCCAAGTCATTAGCTATTAATTATGTTTAGATTGTACACTCTTCATCAGTCCTGCTCAGAGTCATCACCGTTGTCCAGTATTTGTCCTCCGCACCCAATTTTCCTGGGTCTCAGAGAAGGGGGATAATGGACCAACTCGCAGACTCAGGGCTCGAAAGAGCAGCACAGATTGTCATGAAAACAGATGAACAAAGAGACCAGCCACAGAGGAAGATCTCTGTTCAGCTTTTCTTGGTTCTGTTGTCTGATTTCTGTGGATAATGAGTCCATAGCATATGTTAGGTCCCAGCATGGCATAGTTTACACGCAGTCCTGTCACAGGAAATTCTTTCGCTGTCCTCGCCTGACTTGGTTGGGCAATATATTGGGGATTTTCTTTCTAACGTGTACTTCAGTGGGTTTTCAACCACAGGGGGCCAGATCAGGCTGGAATTCCTAGTTAAATCTCAGTTCTTCAACCCATCCTTTTCTGTGGAGACTGACGAATGCCATGTTTCCTTTCTACCTCACTGAGTCACTTGAAATTGTTCTGATTTGTCCCTGTTTTTGTCTACACCCTAGTCTAGTCCAGACCTGCATGGACTCTCTGAGGACACGTTCACTTGGCCCCTGAGCCGGCCACTCCGACTCCTCTGCCATCGCTCTGGGTTGATAGATTTGCCAGCCCCCCAATTCTACTCCCGTGCCTTTTGTGGTGCCCAGTCCTGGTCCAAGAATCAAGTCCAAGGCCCCTCCTATAGGGCTCCATTCTTCCTTAACGAGACTTTGCTGTAGGGATCTCTTGTGAGTTCCCAGCGCCCCTTAGCAGCCGACTTTAGCTCTGTGGTGAGTAAGCCATGCAGGTCCTGTCTCCATGGTTTTGTACCTGCTGTGTTCCAGGCCTGGAATGTTCTTTCTCTGCCCTGCTCTTCTACCTCCATGCCGAATAGTGGAAAGTGCTGCTTTACAGCACAGCGAGGCCACCTGGTCCTAGTTTCTCCTTCGCCACCCAATTCATTCTTTGGTGCCAAACAAATTATTTAACTTTTCTGAGTCTCCCCGGAAATGTAGAGAATGAAAAATAATTGGGAGAGGTTTTTGTTTTTTTTTTTCCTCATGAAACAACAAAATAAAAGCATTTTCTAATAGCTTTAGAAACTAATGTCAGAGAAAAACTTTTTTGGGGGGGGGTGCGGGAGGCGAATGAAACCTTTATCATTTCTAAAAATATCTAGGTTTCAGGTAGATCTATAAAGTGGGGACCTGTCTATAAGTCAGTGAGTTCCTTACCCCCAAATACCTTTCTGTAGTTTGGCTGATCTGAGATGCCTTCCTTTTATTTCTAAGTCAGACCACCCTCCTTGACGCCTTTCTGGATTACTCTAACCCTTATTCCTTTTGAGTTCATAACCACTACTCTGATTGGTTTTGTCTTGTACCTCACCGTTGCCATTTTAGGAGACTGCAGAGAGAAACCGGGCTAAAAATCGTAGGATGAATCTCAGCTCCTCAACAGCTAAGATCTCAGGCAAATTATTTAACTCCCCCATGCCTCAGTTTCCTCATCTGTGAAGCTGTAATTTTAACCCAACTTCATGCAGTTATTTATAAAAATTAAAGGAACGAATCCATACATCAGATGTTTAGGACAGGCTGGCGTAGGCTAAGCCCCTCAAACTTTAGCTTGCTATTACTCTTATGGGTGTGACACCCTGAAAAAGAAGTGCTCTTTGCATAGTACCAGAAATACAGGACACACCTGATACTCGACTGCCCTGGCCACTTACATGTGGTAGCTTGGCACACAGTAGGTGCTCAGTGGATGTCTGTTCGAGAATAAAACTTTTTTGAGGTCCTGTAACACTATAGCATTTTGCTTGTTAAATACGGTTGTGTGATTTTCCTTTTTTTTTTTTTCCAGTAAAGAGTGGCCAGCCCCTGAACTTCACCTTCCATTTCAGAGATCTGTTTATTATGCTTTCTCCCTTAATCCTTCCATTTGTCAATTTCTGCCAGTGCCGGAGAACCGTCCAGTTTACTCCTTGCCCACCTCACCAATGCGGAGGCGCCATCTAGTGGCCAGAAAGGAAACGCAGCCTCTTGGGTGACAGTTAACAGGACCCCAGGGATGAAACCAGCCTTCCCCCTGCCCCCCTCCCCTAGATTTTGCTTTCTGGCTTGGCTCCTGGGAACCGACTTCAGAAAAATGTGGAGGCCGCACGCTTAGGCAGCAACCCCAGCGATACGGTTTGGGATTAAGATCGCCGTCCTGGGTCCGCAAGCTGGCATGAGAGACTTAAGGTCTTCTCAAACGATGTTAACAGCTTTGGCAGAGCTACTGTATCTAGGGGGCCTTTTACAGTGTGGCATGTAAAATGTCTTTACAGGACTTTCATAAATCGAAAGTCCTCACCTATTTCTTTTGAGATGAGAGATTAAAAAAAAACAACACAAAAACAAACCCAAAACCCTACTGATACATTTTGAAAAGTAAACCGAGATATTCCCTTCCCATTGCTCTATTTAAATATGTGGTTACACTTTAATTATCATTCCTATATTGGTCCCCTTGGGCAATTTGATGTAGTTAAGATGCTCACAAGCCAGAAATCCTAATAGAGAATAATAACACACACTTTCATTACTGGTGTCGGGTCTCACATTGGCTGTATTGCGTGAGATGTTTTGCTGTAGTTGGTTTCGTACCTTTTTGATATTTTCAGCATCTACTTTCTCACTTTCTCCACTGAGACCACACTTACTGTACAGGTGGTGGTTCCGTTTCACGTTTAGAAAGCTCTAGACGTTGTTCCCGTGATCACCTTTTGGTATTTTTAATTTGGGAACCGTTTGTTTGGCTCTCTGAGGGAGCAGTGCCACCTACCATCCTCTCAGACGCTTTGAACAGCCCTGGCTCTTTTCCGAAACCGGCCAGACTCATTCAAGTCTCTTCGCCTTGGCAGGTGGAAGTCCGTCTGCTTGGAAGAACGATGTGACTGGCTTGCCGTCTGGCAAACTCTTTTAAGAATTAGCTGCAATTTCACTCTCTCTGGTGGTCTCGGTGCTGCATGCAGGATGGCCCTGGGCACGCTCTCTCTCTCTTTGGTGTCTCACCCCCATGATACTTTCTTCCCTCACTGGCCAAGGCGGGGAATGGTACCATGTCATCTCTGAATTCCCAGGACATGGCCCCATGCCTGGCACATGGGAAGACCTCAAAAAAAATATAATACTTCTTAAAGGGATACACTCCCTGCCCCGCCTTATCCCATTCACACGGCGGCATTCTTTACAACAACTGTATTTTCACCTCCCACCACCCGAAACATTTTATCACACCAGTTATGGCTACCCAGAACTTGAAAGCAATAAAATTATCTTTAAAACCATTGTTTCATTGGGCTTTTTTTGCACATCGAGGTGAAAAAAGATCTGAGAGCTACTGGAAAGGTCACTGGGGAGTCTAGCCCACATCAAGGTCACCACATCCCAGCGGAGGGAGTCCCCTTTTGATAGGGTTTGGTGAGTCATCCATCAGCACCAGTTTGTGCTGGTTGTGGGCCCGATGTCACGTGGAGCCTGGAGCCTGATGGAAGGTGGGCTGTGAGGCTGGATGGACTCTGCCGTGTGGTGGTCCCAGGCAGGGCCTGATGGCGGAGGACCAGGGTGGAGTCTCCTCTGCAGCTTCCAACGGCTTAATCTCTTCCTCTGAATGACAGAACGGGCCTTGGTCATTTGTCATGGCCTTTCCAGCCATCAGGCCCCGAGTTACAAGGTAGACGGAGTTCCCAACTTGGTTGAAACCAGCAGCCTCCCTGTGAGCCTGTGTTTGCTTCTGTTTCTTGCATCGTTTTCATGGTGACTCTTGTAAACTTGGATCGTGGCAGAGACAGTGCCAATCTTAAAGGGCTCACCACTTAAGCGGCCCATCACTCCTTTCAGGTCAAGGCCTTTGGCGCTCTTAGCGAAGGTAAAGCCAGCCCTCCTTCCCTAGGAAGTTCACTTGTCTGGGATGGTGTGAAGACGACTCCCGAACATAATTAACACCTAAGAAATATTGTTAAAAGCTTCATGCTCCTGAGGAGTCTTGTGAGGCGGGCTATTTCTTACAGAAAACGTAAACACAATCATTTGAACTTGGCATGTTAATTTCAAGCATAGCTTGTAAAAAAGAATCTTGTAAAAACACCTTGTGAATGTTGAACGGGGTGGATGCGAACTCACCGGGACAAGCCAGTGCAGTGCCCGCCTTTCATCTGCCGGGCCGGTGAGGTTTGCTTGTGCACAGCGCTGCCTTTGAAGCCCCATCCTCCCCAACATCTCTCTGTCTCCCCGTCTCAGGTGCAGTGAGGCATGTGGGAAAGGGAGCTATAAGCCTCAGTGTCCCCATCTGTAGTTCGGGATAATCCTGCTCTATTAGGGGTGTGTGAGGATAGGCAAGAATGTATCTGGCATAGGCAACAATGTATCTAGGGCCCTCGGCAATGTAGCTAAGATTGGCAACAATGTATCTATGATCAGCGACAGTGTATCTATGATCGGCAACAATGTGTCTATGATTGGCAACAATGTAAGGCAGCAAGTGGAACTGGCAGGTAGAAAACATCCAAACAGTGCATGTGTTTACCTGTGTCCTCTGCACGTGCCATGGTGGCCCTGCTGGTCTCTCCAGTCTTCCCGCCAGCACTGACCACTCTCACCCCTCAAGGGTAGATCTTCTTCTCCATACAGGGAAGGTTTGAACTCAGGAAGCCGGAGCCCACCCAGCCTCTGGAACCAATGACTGGGCTGGCTCCCGTGAACCCTCGTGTTGACGGTCACGTCCCCACCTAAGGAGCAAGGGCGGAAGGTGGGCATCCGGGAGGCTACGAGCCCTGCATTTGGTTCCAAGGAGAGCATGTGAAATACAGGCAAGATTTATTTCTCCCTCTCCTTTAGGGGCTGGCTGTCCTGTTGGGAAAAGTGAAATTACTGGTGGGCCGTCCTAAGCAATATGCGTCCAGTGCTAAGTTACGGGAGGCTACCTGAGGGGGCAGAGAAGGGTGGGCACTGGAGTTGGTGGGGTCGTCTGCCTGCTGAAGAGCTTGAGAAGGCTCGAGGGAGGACAGGTGACTTTAGTGCACCTGGACTGTTTGACACCCGGGCCCCAAGGGCTAGCACCCTGGGAGAAGGACCTGCAGATGGGTGGGGCAGTGGAGTGCAGCCCTCTCTGAGCACTGGAGTGGACCTGGGGAGAAAGTAAGCGGGGGGCTTGTGGGCGGGGTCAGCGTGGCGGGGTGCAGAGATAGAAACGCCAGCGTGAATCACACTGCTCTGGACCTCAGAAATGTTCTGTGGAGAAGGCCGCCAGGGCTGCCTGGTGAGGCCGAGGACCAGGGTTAAGGCTGCGGGGGTGGCCCTGGCTGGTGTGGCTCGGTTGGCTGGAGTGTCATAACTGAAGGGTTGCGGGTTTGATTCCTGGTCAGACCACATACTTGGGTTGTGAGTTCAACCCCCAGTCCGGGTGTGAACAGGAAGCAGCCGATCGATGTTTCTTTCTCACATGGATGTTTCTTTCTCCCATCTTCTCTGCCTCCAAAAAGCAATGAAAAAATGTCTTTGGGTGAGGATAAAATGGCGCACACATACATTCGTGTGCACACACATACACATATGTAACTCCGTGGGAGTCATATGTTACCTACTCTAAACTGATTCCTCTAATAATAAAGGTGACACCTTTTCAGGTAAACACTCTTTCATTCGTTGCCAGCGTCCTGCTTTCTAACTTTCTAAGAGCACCCAGTTTGGAGATGACTCTGTTTCCCATCCTCGCTGGGTTGGGGGGGGCCCGAGGTGGCCCCGGGCTGGGCACCCGGTAGCCTTGGGCGTCATCCTGTGTTGGCGTGACCGGGGGCCCCTGCCCCCTGCGGGCTGGCAGACCTTCCAGGGCTCTTTCCAGCCCTCACCGCACAGGCCGAGAGGAACGAGAAGCGAGGAATGGTTTGTTTTCGAAGGGGATGCCAGCTTCGCATCCAGGTCTGGGCTTTGCCGCTGGTGCTTTTTAACTGAGATTGATTTATGTGCTTAACTCAACTGGGCATGTCGTAGTTCTTGATGAAAAGCAGTCGTCAGGCTTGGTGCTCGTGGGTTCGCGCTGCCTGTTCAGCAACAGAAACTGTTTTCACTGGACAAATAACATTAAAAAACGTGACAATGCAAGAGGCTTCCTGGCAGGGTGATAGCAGTTGGCCTGGGGGCTCGTGTATTACTTGCCTGCCATCAGGGTAGCGAATTCCAGACTTGAAGTTATTTTCCACCTTTTCGAGCAAGCAGAACCCCAGTGTCCGTCAGGAGGTCTTCTCCTGTGTCCTGGACCAGTCCACCCCCACCCCCCAGTGATGTTTGGTGGTCCAGATTCCCTTTGGAAAGTTGGAAAGTTGAATTAGAGCCCAGAGCCCTGTCAAAGTGAGTATTCGTCCCTGGCCAGGTGGCTCGGTTGGTTGGAGCGTCGTCCCGTGCACCAGAAAGATTGTGGGTTGGATCCTTGGTCAGGGAGTGTAAGGGAGGCAGTCAGTAGATGTTTCTCTCTCTCTCTCTCTCTCTCTCTCTCTCTCTCTCTCTCTACTCCCCACGCTCCTTTAAAGTAAAAAAAAAACATACCCTCAGGTGAGGATTAAAAAAAGAGGGAGGGGTTCAGGTGGGTGGTTTCTGGGATCCCTGATGTTCTCACTGCCCAGTTTCCCCATCTGTGGAATGGGACATTCCAAGGGTACCCATCCCGGACGATGGGTACAGTATTTCCTGAGCACAGACACAGAAATCCCATAGAGCAAAACGTCTTGTGTAAGCTCAAGGGGCAAGCTGTTCTTGCCGGTAAGGATGGAGAAAATACCCATGAGAAGTTGTTTACGTCCTTAAAAGAAAAAAAGAAAAAAAAGAAAAACCCTCCTGGGTGTATGTGGGTTCTGATGATCCGCTCTGAGCTCCGCTTCCCTTTTCTGACCCTTGCGGTCAGACTGTAGCTTAATTTTCCGTAGACAGAGTTTCACAAGTACTCTGTTGCGCCTTTTCCTCTCTGGGGATAGCAACGCATCTCCCTCCCTGGAGTTTCTCTTTCTTCCTGATGCTTGTTCTCCCTCTGAAGGAGGATGGGAAGCAACTCTCCTCCAGGAGAGGGACTAGCTGGATCCCAAGAAAGCCGCTGCGTTTGGGGGTGGGGAGATGAGGCGCAAATGGCTGAAAGGAGTCATTCACACGCTTGTGTGAGCACTGTGCACCCTGCACTCTCTTCTTGCCCCAGGGATTACCAGGTCATTAGGGGTCATCTGGCTTCCTGGGGCAGAACCAGATCGTCATGGTCAAGGGCATGAAGGCTGGGACTGGGAGTCACTGTCCCAGCCCAAAATCAGGACACAGGATCTGAAAAGCATGGCTCTCCTAATTCAGAAACGCTAATGAACATGTTTTAAGTGGGGAGTGGGAGAAGTTGTCCGGCTATGACCCTTGTAGGCTGAGGGCTGTTTGCAGGGACGGGACCCCCCCCAGAGCTTGGGGCTCAGTAGGGGGTGGGAAGCCAGATGCAGAGATGTCATCTGATTAGTAAACATTTTTTGCTGGAGAGCCTTCCTCTAGGACGGTGAGAAGGACCTACCCTCCTGGGTGGCGCAGGGTCTCTGCTTCCCAGAATCAGGACTCAGGCATAGTCCTGCCTCGGCAGGTATTTCCAAGGGATATGTGTTTGGAATCCAAACCACTTACTCAACCAACTTGATGAAACAGCTCATACTAAGTGGTGGTGCTTTTCTGGGCGGGGCAGGGGTGGGGCAGACAAAAAACAAAAACAAAACTCTCTTAGGAGGCGGAGTCAGTTCCTTCGGTTTAAGAAACATATTCCTTACGGCCAGGAAGCACATGGAAACTGCTCAACACCACTAGTCATTAGGGAAACGCTCATCGAAACCCCAACGAGATACCACTTCACACCCATTGGATGGCGAGCCTCAAAAATTGAAAATAGCAAGTGCTGACAAGGAGGCAAAGAAATTGGAACCCTGTTGCATTGCCGAGGGGAATGTAAATGCGCTCACTGCAAGGCAGGTCCTCAAAAAAAAGATTTTACACATAAAACGGCCGTCCGACCCAGCAGTCCTACTTTGAGTGTGCCCCCCGAAGAACCGAAAGCAGGGAGTCGGATATTTGCACGCCCCCGTTCATGGCAGCAGATAACGATGTGCAGTAGGCAAAAGGTGGAAGCAGCCCACGGGGGAGTCAATGGATGAAGGATTTCACAGACTGTGGGCTAGAACTGCAGAGGGGGGTTCAGCCTTAAACAGGAGGGAGAGCCTGAGCTACACTACAACATGGGTGGACCTTGAGGACATGATGCCATGTGAAATAGGCCAGTCACCTGCATGCAGAAATACTCTGATTCCAGTTATGTGAGGTTTCTACAGTAGTCAGATTCACACAGACAGAATGGAGGTTGCCAGGGGCTTGGGTAAGGGGGAGTGGGGAGTTGTTTAATGGGGACGGGGAATGTACTTAATGCCACTTAAAAATGGTCAAGATG
>PVJD01000690.1:84642-202220 GCA_004026545.1 Mormoops blainvillei
GGGGGGCCCCCCCCCCCCCCCCCGCCTCCAGCAGGTGCAGATTGGAGTTGACTCACCACGGACGGGTTTGTTTTCCATAACGAGAGGATCCCAGATAATGGTTTCCTTTCAGGGAAGGCAAGTCAACAGTCAGACTCGCGTGCCATTCAGTCACAAATGAAATTTATTCCTAATCAGCTATGTGACGTGTAATTGCTTTTTCATTTTCTTATTTTTCCAGGAGAGAGATTTGTTTAGCTGTTTGGTTCCCTCACTGATGAGACTGGAAGTTTTTCATTTGTTTTGACAGCTCAATTTTTTTATTGCACACGGACTCCGCCGTTCCACCGGGAGCTTGGCCGCTCTGCAGGCAAGAGCGGGCACATCTCAGACGCTTTGCAGAAGGGGAGACTGAGGCTCTGAGAGTCCAGGAGAGGTGTTGCCTGGCCACTGTCCTAGCAGATACTCTCTGGGGCTGGTTCTTTGTACTAAGCTTTCCCTGGGGAGTCAGGGCTCAGGTCCAGACCTGCCGAATTCCGACGAACCTGGGAGGTAGCTGAGCCCATCTGGCTGTGAGAGGCTCTCCCTCCGCCCGCCCCGCTCGGAGGACAGGCCTTTGTTAGTCTGGGCCCCATGGGAGGCAGCTGGCTGCCAGCAGCTCCTGTGGGTCTGGAGGTTGGAGGGGCATTTTGCCCGCACCTCGGAAGCAAGGCCTTGGCCATTCTTGTCTGTCCCTGGACAGCCAGTGTTGTCACATGACAGGAGGGAGGTGCACCCCTACCGTGGGTGGGTGAGCCCTCCTCTTACAGAGCTACAGAAATAAACAATAGACATTTATTTCTCACAGTTCTGCAGGCTGGAAGTCCAAGGTCAAGGTGCTGGCAGATCTGGTGTCTGGCACGGACCCGTTTCCTGGTTTGCAGATGGCTGTCTTCTTTGGTGTTTTCTTCCTCTTTTTATAAGAACACTAATCCCATCATGGGGGCCCTACCCTCCTGACCTTATCTGTGCCCAATCACCCTCGCAGCCCGCCCTAACACCATGGGTGGGGGGTGAGGGCTTCAGCCTCAGAAATGAATTTGGGGGAGTCACAAACATGCAGCCCGTAATGATGGAGTAATGTGCTATAGCTGAGACTTCCTCTGATAGGATAGACATCCTTGGCCAATTTTGGAGTTGGCTACAGACCGATTTTGAAATGAAGTGGGATCCAGTCCCTAAAGGACCACATTTTCGCAATGGCCTTTGCCATCCGATGCTTTGGCCAAATGCTTGAAATGTACTGTCCGTCTTCTGACCACCCCCTTGCTGTGACTGGGAAATCTCACGTGACCCATCTCCCTGATTTGGGGTAAAGAAGTTGCTGTTTTTGAATTCTGCAGCAGCGATGCAGAGGAGAATGAGATACCAGGACGGCGTACCTGTGAGTTTTTGAAAGCTCACTTTCTTGGTGAGCACAAGCCTGTTGGATGTATGGAATTCAGTTCGAAGGCGCCTCTCTTAACTTCCCCGGGGACAATTTTGCAAACCCAAGGCCACTGTCAGTGGGTTGGGGGAACTGCGAGGACCAGGACAGACCTTTCAGAGCCCTTAGCGAGATTTTCTCAGCAAAGCCAGAAGGCTGGGGAGTTCAGTGGTCATTGTTTATAAACATTAAATGTATACCAGTCACACTTGCTATTTTTAAACCTGACCCTGGTATTATGTTCTTTTGTTTCTGTTCACAGTTGAGCTCTAAGCCGGGCAGGGTTTAACGGTGAGTCACTCCCTTGATGGTAAAATCAGTATCGATCAAGCCTTCCTGTTAATCCTGTGAGCAGTTTAGAGACAGACAAGCCAGCCTTAAGGCTTCTGCCCCAGGACCCTTGCATGTGGGTTGACGTGGGACGGGCTGGGCTTCCTAGGACTTGGTTAGCACCGTTCCTCTGCTGATCTGAACTCTGCAAGGGGCGTTGACCGTGCTTTTTGGACTCTCCGCCGCCTGAAAACGGGGCCTATTGAAATGGGGGGACACAGGCCGACGTGAGGTGCTGTCCCTGGGGCACTCGTGTCAGAACTCATGGTCCTGTACACTTTGGTATCTCGGGCTCTGGATCGAAGACCACTGTGTCACCTTCTTCTTGTCTCGGGCAGAATATCGCCCTGAGGCGTGCGTGGCTACCATGGGTTCTTATCCACTGCCCATCGGAGGAGGTTAAGGGTTAGGTATCTGGGCAGCATGGCAGGCACGGTGCACAGTACCCCGGGGTCTCATGCCCCTGACTCCCATGGGGGCAGTGGGCGAAGCCCTCACACCCATCTTTCCTAGCCTCCTCGGCAACTTTGCCAGTAGGGGTGCCAGCCGACAGGTGCCTGCCTGGGGCTGTGCCGCCGGCTTCGTGTCCAGCTTTGAGTCCCGAGCCTGGCCTCCTGGCGAGGAGGCCGCCCGGGGCACGGAGGTGCTCTGTGGCTCCTGGCAGGGGTGGTGGGTCATGCTCACTCAGTTCTCTCTGATGCCAGGACTGCCCAGGGCACCCGTGAGAGCTTGGGCCAAGGCTGGGATCAGCGACAGTGGCCAGCAGAGTGGAGGGTATGGCGTTTGCTTTTGCCGCAGAGCAGAGGAGGCCCGAGGGATGCTGGGCTGGGCTGGCGGAGGGGAGAAATCTGGTTTTGTAGCCGTTGGAGACAGATGCATTGGAGTGTCTGGGCCTGCGGGAGGTAGAGGGGCATGTAAAACTCAGCCCCAGCTTTAAGAGCTTCCAGTGTAAGCAGGAAGATGAGGTGTGGGCAGCTGCTGGCCTCGGCACTGACGCTTCTGTGAAGCTGGAAAGAGACCCTGAACCTGAAGGGACCCCGGAGGCCTCCTGGAGGAGGTGCTTGGAGAGCCAGGATTTTACTCAGCTTCGACATAGGCTGAGGTCAGGACTTCAAATATATGGGCTGGGGCTTGCAGGAAAACTGGAGAGGAGGGTTTGTCGGGGTCGTGCTGGGGGATGAGGCTGGGACACATTGGGGGTGGTGTTGGGGGTCCTCAGAGGCCAGGCTAAGGGCATGGTGGTTTCCTGTGGGCAAAAAGAGGTCACCAAACACTGGTTCTCTTATTTGTACTAAGTTAAAGCAACACCCTGGAGGCTCCTAGTCTTAGTGAAATAGCCCAGGCCACTTTAGCAGGGATGGTGGTGAACGTGTGATGGAGGAGGTGGAGAGAAAGCCGGGACCAGGCGTCCTGGACGGCCCCCCTTGCACACCCAAGTGTGCTGCCACTGCTGCTGTCTGTTGTGTTTGTCCGCATTCATTTATGGCATGTTCAGTTATTGGGGTGCCTGGAGGAGACCTCCCAAATTCTCACCTCTGACATGAGTGAGTAGAGATGCCTTTATTTCCTTCTTTGTTGTCTCGCTTTCCACCCCCACGTCAACATTTTTAAAAGCCTGTCATGCACTCTGACCTGCTGGTAGAGGTGATAGATTTCATTTCTACAGCAAGTCATCAGGAATGTTTTCCAAGCGCTGGTAGCTTTCTGGTGTTGAGACGCTTAGCCCTTAGGAAGGAGGAGAAGTTTCTGGAAGGAGGTCGGCAGTGTGCCATTTTCCCCTCGATGGGGGTAATAAACTTGGCGCGGACATTTGTGGGGTGTCTGGTGTTGATGCAAATGCCAACTCTGCGAGGGGGCCCTGTCCTGTCCCTGGAGCACCGCTGGAAACAGGCACTGCAATGAGAGCCGCAAGCCCCTCCTAACTGCAGCCCAAGAGCGTCCCCGCAGGTCTGTGCCGTGGGCTCGGCCTTTAATCACACTTAGCTAAATCGATCAGCTATGTCTTTCCTGGAAACAAAAGTGACCATTGTTTTTAACCTCCCGTAGGGTGTTGTTTGGAAATGTGAAAGGTTTAGGGTCCCAAGTCCATTGGAGGTTCAACCTTGGGAAAGGCCGAGGAGGCTGAATGACGCATGGGGCGGCGGGGGTGTTGGGGGGCAGACTGTGTTTGTGGAGACCCTGAGCTCTGTCTCCACCCGTTCTCAGAGGCATCTTAAACAAAACCCTACCTGTAGACCGTGAGTTCCCACGGAGCCTTTAATTTTGGGGGCTCAAGGTATGTTTAGGGGTTGGAGCCAGAAGGCTAGGGGCTTAGTTATTGGTTAATTTCCCTGGCCTTCCTCTCTCAAGGCTCAGCTCTTTAAAGATTCAGAAAGTAATGCAAAATGCCTGAGATTTCTGAAATTCCTGGCCTTGGAGACTTGACTCCCTTAAAGAACCAGGTCGGCATCTTCCGTTTTTCCAGCTCCAGGGTTTGTAAAGCCTGAGCCTTTTTTACCCCCCTCCCTCTGTCTGTCTCCCCTTTAAGAGCAGCCATTGAGCGAAAAAATAAATAGCAAAATCTCCATCTCAGAAGGTCTCCTTCCTGTTGTCGTACTTGAGCTCTGAAAAATAGCTTTGCAAGTTGAGGCTCTTGCTTGGGCCATTACAAAGGATTTCTTGCAATCTTTTTGTTTGGACAGGCTGTACGAAGGCGATAAGTTTAAAAGAACTTCGTTTTTAATCAGCCCCGAAATGCACAGGCTAAATTTTAAGGGTTTTTTTTTTCCCCCTTAGCTTCATGGTGTGCATATGAATATAACCCAAGCAACGTGAGTTAGCCAGACACTTTCAACAATGCCATTTGTTTCCCTCATAATATTCAGGTTTATTTTTAAAAGATTTACTCAGGTACAAGTGGCACTTAATGGATTTAAAAAAATGGGTCGCGATCTGGAAGGTGATCTTTGGAAAGATCCAAAGTCATCAAGAAAATGACGGAATGTCAGGCTTCAGAGTTTCCCACCCACCCTTTGCGTGAAATAAAAGTGTGGATCAGCAAAAGTGTCCCTAGTTCAAATTTCCGTGCTCAATTTTATTCCTCTTTGAAAATTCTGGTCTCATTGCTGATAAAAGTCCTAACATTTGAGAAATAGAAAAACCTTTTCAGCTTTAAAGGGATGACCAGTGGTTGGTTCTGATTGAGTGAACTAACTCAGGTCCCGGAATCATTTCATCTGTGGCGCAGGGGTCCCCCACCCCCAAATCCAGGCGCCTAATGAGTTGAAGCAGAATAGTTAGTGATACTTGACCTTGGATTTCATGAGAATTAACACAAATGCTCCTGGGTGGAATTGCTCGTGACCGGCTTTCCTTGTAGAGCTCCATAGCTGTTCTTTGGTGCTGTGGGGCTGCACCGTCACATAGGAGCACGTTAAAGGGCTTTTGCCCACCTTCTCTGGGGTCATTGTAGGTTTGAGGCACACGTGGTTTTATACAATATCGTTAATGGATATACTACTGGTGGAACAGCCCGTCTTCTGGGGGAGTCTTTTTAGACGTTGTGAGTCGGAGACACATCTTTCTGTTTTGTCTTTCTTCAACTGCTTCTCCAGTGGAGGAATCACAGCTCTCTTAATCTCAGTGTTTTTTTGGGGGTGGGTGGGGTGGGAGGGAAAGTCCTCTTAACAATAAAAATTGCCCCCCTCATCCTTGAGTGTAACTTAATAATGCATTAATTAGTTAACTAATTAATTTAAAGCAGGAAGATCTTTTAACTATTAGTGGCTTTACAGATCATTCTGGGACACATGTCTGTCTGTAACGAATGAGGCAGCAATGACTGGATTCTCCTGCGTAGGTTACCGGCTTTGTGATGATAGTTAGACCATTCCTGGCCTCACCTTTGCCTGATGAAGAAATCGCTCTAATTTCCAGTGGTGGTCCAGAGCTCTCTGGAGCTGGGTGTTCTGAACTAGCAGATGGGCAGGGCCTCTAAGGTTGCTGTTCATTCTGCGACATAGTTGATGTGCAAATAGCTGATAAGCACCCCGTCTGTGCCTGGTGCTCCTAGTAAGTTCTGTGTTTTGTGTGTTTGAGGCTAGCACTGCCTTCTTCTCTGGAAATCTAACAGGCTCCCTTTTCTCTTTATCCGGTGAACTTTCCGTGGTGGTTGCAGTTTCTCTAAAAAATACTTCTAAAAACTGTGGAGTCACGTTTCTCTTGTCTAATGAAGGCTGTCTTGAGGCTTAGCCAAATTTAGTCCACAGAACGGGTTGGTGGTACCCTCTGAATGGTCAAGAGGTCGATGCTTTAAATGGATTCTAGCAAATCAATATATTGAAAAGTAATGATGATAACATCTCAGCTTTTGGGGAGAGTGGATTTTAGACACGCTTTCGAATAATTACTGTAAAACAAATTTCATCCTTGCGTTGAAATGGGATGTGTCATCAGATCATGATTAAGTATTGCCGGAAGGGCCAAAACAGTGCTCACAATGGTTTTAACTGAAGATTTTTGGAAGGAGAACCTATAAGTTCTATGAAAAGCAAGGACGTTGTTCACAGTCAGGTCCGCGATGCCTAGCACACCAGTGTCACACGGCGGGGGTGAGTGTAAATTAAATAATGGAGGGTCCAGAGAGTTCTAAGATCACTGTCAAGGTCATGACACAAGCAAAGCCTTTGTCCAGTTCGTGTGCACTCACTGCTTCCCCTACAAGAGGCCAGCGAGAGGGTGCAGATAGCTCTGAGAACTGATTCAACAGTCGTGTATGTGTGGCAATGTCACAACGTCACAAATTCGACCTGCTGAGGGACGGTGCGCCTCTCTGATGAACAATGCGCCTTTAGCCAGGGACTCAATCGCTTGCCACCTTATCCTGCAACTATTATCACATTGATTGTTTTCTTTGACTTGTAACAGTAATAAATGGTTATTAGGGGGAAATCAGAAAATATCATTTGGAAAAAAGCAAGAGAAAAATCATCTTTAGCCCTGGCTGGTGTGGCTTAGTGGACTGCGTGCCGGCCCAAAAGGCATCGAAAGGTCACCAGGTCGATTCCCAGTCAGGGCACATGCCTGGGTTGTGGGTTCCATCCCCAGTTGGGGTGTGTATGGAAGGAAACTGATTGATGTTTCTCTCGCACATCGATGTTTCTCTCCCTTCCTCCCTCCCTTCCCCTCTCTCTGAAAATAATAAATAAAATCTTTAAAAAAAAATCATCTTTAGCCAATCAAGAGGCAGCCGTTGTCAATAC
Source organism: Mormoops blainvillei (assembly GCA_004026545.1). NCBI lineage: Eukaryota > Metazoa > Chordata > Mammalia > Chiroptera > Mormoopidae > Mormoops > Mormoops blainvillei. The sequence continues at coordinate 91,657 of PVJD01000690.1, forward strand.
TTTGTTGTAGTTTCCCCGAAGTCTTCTGTGGTGGGTGACTGTTTGGGTTCCTAATGAATGTGGCTGGCTAACGTTACATTTAGAATTTTTCATCTCTAAATTTAAGTGAGACAGTTTTACGGTTCTCTTTATGTGCTGTCTTTTCCAGATTTCACTCTCAGGTTTATGCTTGTTTTGTGAAATGAATTAACGACTTTCCTTTTTACCTTCTCTGTAACAGTTTATATAGTGTGGCAATGTACTGTCCTTTGAAGATCTGAAAAAACTCACCTGTTAAACAGTTGGAGGCTGATGCTTTTAAAAATGGATCATCCTGTGACAACTTAAACAAAGAATTCTTCTGTGGGTATTGGTCTGCCTGGTCTTCTGGGTTTTTCTTTTTTTTTAATCAGTTTTGGTAAGTTAAAAACTTCCAACAAACCAATGTCATCACATTAAAAAAATTATAGCTCAGTTGTCTGTAGTATTTTCTTGATGGTATTATTTCATCAGTATCTGTTTTCTCGTTTCTATTTTTAGCCGCCTTTCCCTTTATTCTTGATGAGGCCTGCCAGAGCTTTCTTCGTTTTGTGCTTGCCTCTCTCCCTCCCCCAAAGGACCGGAATCCCTTTCTTCCTTCTTATAGCGTCCATGGCCCTTGGTGTACGTTGCGACTCTGTCTCTTCACAAGTCAGTTTGCCGGTAGACCAGGGGCCACTCAAGGGCAGGAGCTGCGTTGCCTTTCTGTCTGCACCACACCTGTTTCACCTGTCTCCCTGGCCCGTGACACACACTTGCCTGTTTAACCCTTGCCTCTCTGGCTTTGCCCCCACCACCTGCTGTTCCTCTACTCAGAGGGAGGTTTTCATTCATTGCAACTTGCGCAGCGGCTTTTGCATTGACCTCGGGGCTTCATGGAGAGGAAGACGCTTGCGTATCTGGGTTCACCACAAAGGGTTGGTACCCCTGGATAAACCTCCCAGGTGAGGTACTGCGTAACTGGCTAGGTATTTGGGGAGCCCCCGAAGACAGCTTGGATGGCCTCAAGTGGTTCCTGGCTGCAGAGGTGGAAGTAGATTTGAGGTAGTACCTCCTTGGGTGATGTTATGTTATGAAGGATGGCTTGCAGCGTCTCAGGGATCATGCTCCAACCTCAGGGTGTTTCTTGGTGCTGCAATGATATACCCTTCACCTCCGTGGTGAGGCTCAACCCACGTATTGGTAAAGGTCAGTCTGGCTCAGTGTAACTCGAAAATTCTGTTCGTGGCTCTGACGTAGACCCCCGCCAAGCCAGTGCTTGGATTTCGGGCCTTTCTCTGATGTCATCGGAATTCCCGTTTGGTACCTGTGACCACGAGGAGCTTGTCCTTGTTCAGCGGGGGTGGAGGAAGGGCGGAAAAACGCCGTGGTTTCGGTCACATCAGGAAAAATCAACTTAGAACTTTTGAGAGTGCCCTTGCGTTCTTTCTCTCGAGCTGGGTGATTTCATAGAGAGTGGGCAGTGACTATGAAGGAGGCCTCTGCCCTTGAGGAGGTCCTCAGGCCTGGGGTCCGTCCAGGGGCGACAGCGTGAGTATACGAGCAGGCCGCGCGCTGGAAACCTGCACGGGCCTGCTGCTGTCCTTGGGGCGTCACAGGCGTTCAGCGGGGCTCAGGTTTGAAGTGGCTTTGACTAACTTCCACCTCACGAATAACACCAAGGCGCTCTCATCTGTAAAGGTGATCTGAGTTGCTTTCCAGAAGGGGCTGGGAGCATTCCAGAAGAATGACCACCTCTCCTAGCGTATTCCTGTTGGGTGAGCTAGTGTTCCTTTTAGGGCCCAAGAAGACCAACCTTCCCACTGAAAAAGCATTATGCTCTTGGGCTTTTTGTCTTTTTTTTTTTTTTTTAAACGGGGAAAAGTGTCAAATGTAATTATAAGAGGAGTCTTTTTCTTTAAACAGTTGAATCAGAAATGTTGGAGGTTTAATCGAAGGTCTTGTCTTCTGTTTTACATTTTCCTCAGGGACATAAAAATGAATATCATTCTCTGGGTTGCTTCTCAGATGTATATCCGATGTCTTGTTTGGATCCCCACGCAGCAAGTGGCTGTAGCGCTCAGAGTAGGGTTCCTCTCCCCAGAGCTGGTTCACCTCTCACGTCAGTGACCTGTCTACCTACCAGGATGTCTAGGATGTACTCCAGCCTCCACGGACTCCGCGGTCCTGGGGTGACTGCTTTGCCTTTCTCTCCCACCATTGTGAAGAGGGGTTCTTTAAGAACAGAAACCATGTCCTTTGATTCCCTGGGGGCTGCCAAAGTGCCTGGCACACCGTAGGTGTTCACTGAAACAGGTGGCCTTGCGCCGACATGGGCGGCAGAACCGATCTGCTAGTTGGGTGGTGGGACTTAGAAAACGCCTTTTCTGGGACCCGCCCCTCTGCGATTCCCCAAGTGATCTGGCTGCAGGCTTTCAGCGTTGGAAAAGTCAGGCGTTGGGTTCGGCAGGCCACGTCTTTCACAACCTGGTGCCATCCAGTTCTGCTGACTTGCCTCTGTAGCCCTGCATTTGGGGGCTCTCCCTGCTCTGAAGCGGGGGAACCTCTTGCTAAACCCCCCGGTCTTTGTCAGAGGGACGTGCGCCTAGCAGGGTAACGACTTGCTCACTGCCTTTGGTGTTTGAGAGATGAGGTAAGCGTAGCTCGGCTCAGTTGAATGCACAACATGTTTGTTTGTTGAGGAAATCGTGGCCTGTTGGAGCTTTTCAGACATTAGGGACATTCGAATTGCAATCAAGTGGGTTCCCTCTCACGTAAGTCCCTGTAAGTCCCTCTGACAAGCCAGTTGCACAAGCACATCACATTAGTCACAGTTGGAGGGCAAGGTTTATTGTTTAAAGTTTTTTTTGGTGCATTTTTTTTTTTATTGTTGTTCTGTTTTAAAGTAGTTTTTAGACACCAAGAATGCCATGGAAGCATGGATATTTTGAAATCTGGACATAATTCCCATTCCTCTTACTCTGTTCCTTCTGGGCTCTGGGACACGGAGACAGCTGTTAATAGAACTACTTGTTCAAAATATCGAGAGGTTCCCTGGCTGGTTTGGCTCAGTGGGTTGGGCATCATCCTGGAAAGGGAAAGGTCGCCGGTTCAATTCCCGGTCAGGGCACGTGCCTGGGTTGCAGGGTGGGTCCCCTGGTCAGGGCACAGACAGAAGGCAACTGATTGATGTTTCTCTCTCACATCGATGTTTCTCTCCCTCTCGCTCTCCCTCCCTTCCTCTCTCTCTAAAAATAAATAAATAAAATCCTTTAAAAATAGATACCAAGAAATAGCGAAACGCAAGGGCTATGGCCGCCTGGCCGGCACGGATCCCCGGGATAGTCCTGGAGGCCGATGAGGCCACGAGCAGCGTTTCTACCAGCTCGGCCCCTGAGCTGAGCCACAGGCTTAGCTCATTCGCACACGGTGCTACCCATCCTCTCGGCCAGCTGTTAAATCACTTCGGATGTGTTGACAGCCCCAGAAAGTCACACCTTAAGGAAAAAGATCCCATGTGAAAAAAAAAAGGTAAGGAAAGGATCTCCTAGTGAGAGAGCTTCTGCCTGAAAAAGAGAAGCTTCGAAGACACCTTCAGTGCCACAAAGAACTTGTAACTTTGACTGTTTTCCTTGGTGGCTCCAACAGCCTCTGCAATAGACCTTAAATATGTTTATCACAGCTGGAAAAACGTTTTATTGTCATCTTTGTTTATCATAATATGCCACCTACTCTGCCTTTGTCTTACTGTAGCTCTTTTTTTAAATTTTTTTTTTTTTAATGGGGAGAGGGGAATGAATGTAAATGATACCTAGAAATCAAAATAGAAAAAACACAACAAAACCCAAAACCCAAACGTATTTAGCCAGAGCTCTTTCCAGGTTATAGTGAGACATCAGCCGTCAGCCTCCAAGCTGTGGTTTATTGAGTAATACTTAATTCTTAGCACAGCCCTCGGTGAGGATCTTTTTATGGCTTTCTCTGACTGTTTTACAAATGTAACTAAAGCTTATCCAGATGGGGGCAGGGAAGTTTTCATTTTCTACAAGGAGCACAGTTTGGCCACTGGGGTGTCGCAGTTTGGAGGGTAGACAGAAAACCGGTGGTCCGAGGACACCCTGCCTATGCAAGGGCGTGTGTGGGGCTAGGCCCCCGTAAATCCGCCTTTGCATTCCCAGCCAGCGCTGATATTTAGTGACTGATTTGGAGGAAATGATGTCGTGCCTCCCCTCTGCCCCCCGAGCTTCGGGATGTTTGGGGAACCTTGTGAGGAGGCAGGCCCTGTGCTCCGTGCTCCCCGAATGTGTCTTCGGATCCTCCAAACGTGAAATCTTTCCTGCATGAATTTTTCATGGCTTTGATTTTGCCCTTCCCCTTAGCACGTAATTGGGTGCCATTTCACGTAATTTGAAAATTGCAAAATTCATTTAAAAAATATCTTAGACCGAGCGTGATGAGGAAAGTCCGTTTCCTGGGTCCAAATCCTATTCCAAAGCTAAGTGGAAACCAGTTTTAGGTGATTTTAATTTATGTGTTTCTCCATCATGCCATCTGATGTATACCCAAGGATCAACTGTCCCCAGCTTGAACATCTGAAGTTGCTTTCTGGCCTTTCAGAATTCCATTTAACCTTCCAGTTGACTTTTAAGAAGAACGAGGCTGTGTTTGAATTTGTGTTAACAGCACCCCAATTTCTAGGAAGGGAATGGAAATGTTGGTTGGGGGCACAGGAGCCTAGCAGTGGTGTGTCGCATTGTTTAGAACCCCCCCAGCCCCCCAGGAATTGCCCCTACCCCATCCTCGCTGGGGCTGAAACTTACAATAGCACTTGCTGCTTGGGTTGGTTAGCATTGGGGGTTAAAGGTCGGCTGGAGCTCCCATCCGTGGCTTGCTGCCCCGCCCCGCTCCTCATATCCCCCTGGACATCCGTCCTCTGACCGGCGTCACCTGCCACAGCTTCTTCCCTGGGCCTCCCGAAGCCGCCCCAGCTGGCCCAGACCGTGTCTGTGTTTGCTGATGGTCTGCCCAGCGTCTCTCCAAAAATACCTTTGAGAACTGGGCCCCAAGTGGTGTCCCCAAACAACCGTGGAAGAGGGGCAGAGGCAGCGTTTGGGGTTGTGAATTCCAGCCCTGGCCCAAGTTCCCAGTGACCCGTTACGTGCGCCTCTCCCTCTCACTTGCTTCATAAATTGTCACTGGGGTGTGTCACCCCATAACGTCTGTACCATTGGGCAGCGTCGGCACACACAGGAATAGCGTTGTAACCCTATTTTAGGGGTACTGTGGGCACCCTCTGTGGGGTGTGCCTTCTAGGAACACCTCTGCATGACAGTAGGGCCCTTGTTTCCACCCCACCCCCAACTAGTGGGGAATTCTGAGAAAGTCACCTAATTTCTCCAGATGTTGGTGTTTTTTTGGTCTGTAAAATGACATCACAGGTGCTTTAGGCTCCAGACGACTAGACTAGTGATCTGGGTCTCAGAAGGCCAGAGACGGGGGTCTGAGAACCCCCTTGGTGTTGCATACAAACTGTTGGGTGGGGGTTTTTTTTTTTTTTTTTTTAAGAAACGGCCCAGCTTTCTCAGACTCCCTGAGAGACCCGGAGAGAAGAAAGAAGCCCAGGGTAATCTCAGAAGCTCCATCCTTCCATCCACTGCCCACTCTGTCCTTTGAATAGTGGGCAGTGACTGGCTTTGCCAGATGTCACCATCCAGTAAGCAAAGCCTCAACCAGTGTTAGCGAAATTAAATCGCTCCAGAAAAAAAGAAAAAAAAAAGAAAAAAATCAATGTTAGTGAAATTAAGTCACTTGCTCTTAAAAGCAAAATGGAATAGCAGTGTTTCATATTCATTGGGCTATTTCCTCCCTCCAGATAGCTTAGTGTTCTTTTCTGTCTGTGTTTTATGTCCCTTCCAAGGAGAAGCAGCTCTGGACAGTGGCAGCAGGCTCTTAGATACCCCAGCTGGGGACAGGGGTTGATTGATCAGGAAAGATTCGTCCAAAGTATTAAACTCTGCTTGCTGCAGGAAGGGACCGTGCATAGTTGAAAGATATCCAGAAGGCATGTTTGGATCTTGGCGTACTCTTCCGCCACCGTGGGCGTCGGTGACCACGTTGCAGGGTGGTCCAGTGGAGAGCAGCATGCATTTAATCAGGGGACCCTGTTTGATAGAACCTTCACCAGCAGTCCAGACAGGGCGTGAGAGGACTAGCAGCCACCTCCGAGGGAGCTCCTTGGTCAGTCTTTCCTCCCACCTCCCATGACCTCTAAGCTGTGGGCCAGGAGGTCTGGGGCCAAAAGATGGCCCTAGAAATAGGACGACAAAATGTGTGTGAACTTTTTTGGGTGTGGTTTGGAGCCAAAGAGATGGAACAAGTAAGGAGAGAACTGCGAGGAGGTGCCGTCATTTTGAGGATGATTATTATACAAAAAGATGTGCTTCTGGTCAAAAACTTAGAAGGCGAGACCCTCACTTACTTGTTTCTCCTCCAGCTTGTCCCCCTTCTCCCCAAAGGGGCACCCTGCAGACTCACTCTGTAGGGCCAGCATGTCCTGTCCTGGGCACGCGTGCAATTTGTGTTTTTTCCAATGTCACATACCTTGGACATCTCCCTCTAGCAGAGGGCCCCGCTGTGTTTTGAAAATGCTCTTGCATTATAGGTAATAGGCAAACGTAGCTCCTTGTAAGAAAAACAGCGCGGAATCACCACGTAGAGGCTTGTCCTCTGCCGTCCCTGCATCCACTGCCCTGCCCCCAGAGGTGACCGCTGCTCACAGCTCAGGGGGCGTCCAGGTGTTTTCTCTGGTGTGCGTGTGTACACCTGTCACTGGGTGAGGAGGGCAGGCAGCCGCAGAGCAGTATGGGTGGGTTTTGTTTTTTTTTTAAACCATAAATGAGACTCCTGTTGTTCTGAGCGTCTCTCTCTCTGTTTAATCATCTTTCTCTCAGAACAGTTTGGGACTTACAAAAACGTTGTCAGGGCAGTGCAGAGGTCCTGCAGTTCCCTTAATAGCTTCCCTGCACCGCCGAGGGCCCCGGCAGCTTCTTTAATAGGGGACATTTAGGTTCTTTCCTGGTTTTCGATTTTGTAAATAAGGGCCGAGGAAGCATGTTCACGCTTATCTATCTGCCCTGCTTATGTGAGGGATGCGTCCCTAGAAGAGGAGTTACTGGGCCAAAGGTTATGGGTAGTAGAAGTTTCGGATCTCTGTTGACCTCCGAAATGGCCATAAATGTGTTTTCCTACCCCAAGTAGGCGAATCCTGGTTGCCCGTGTCCTCACTCAAGCTTGGTGTCGGGAGATTTGTAATTTCTCGCTCATCCAGCACAGTAAAAATGTTTCCATTTTCATGTCTCCGATCGCAGAAAGTGTGCTTTCAATGTCCTGGAAACCTTAATAGGACGTGACCACAAGAACTCGGCTCCAGTAACATTTGATCAATGTCTTTTTGGAACCAAGCATTAAAAAAGAAAACAAAGCAAACAAACAAATAAACAAACAAACCCCCCCCCCCCAAAACAAAATAGGGCTCTACCCGCAAGGACTCAAAGCCTTTATCCATAAACTCTCTGTCCCACAGCCGCTACCTAACAGTGTAGAGGTTTTAATAGGAGGCGTTTGGGGAAGAGAGAAATACATCTTGCTCAGGAACTCAGGGGGGACACAGGCCTGGGTGCTTGAGCCGTGTGACAACTCTAGGCCCCTAGTCTCCAGGGTCGTTATGTTTAGCTAAACCTTTAGCCCATGTTCCTTTGTCCCAGGCCCCCTTCGCCCAAGGTGTTGACCTGGAGACCCTGGGGGAGGGGCTGGTAGCCACCGGTGTTCCCTAAGCCCAGGGCTGGGTGGACAAGCAGCCCCGTCCTCCTGCCCCCGGCCCTGCCACCCGATCCCAGGGGCACACCCTTTTTTACTGCCCCCAGCTGGTCGCCCACCAGCAGTGCTGTGGCTAGGACACCTGTTAAGCCTTAGAGGCTGTGTCCGGGACGTGCAAAGCCAAAGGCAGCTGACACAGAGGTGGTGCTGGCCATGGGCAGGTGAGTGCTGGCCCTGCCTGTGATTGGTGCCACCTGCACGTGGGGCCAGGATTTACCACCCTATTGCGGGGACTCGAGGCTTTGGTTTAGAATCTTTTGGGTCCCGTAGAGGCCCACCAGCCCTTCTCCCTGGGGACCCTAGCTTGCTTGGTTTCTACAGCCATTCCCCCTGAGATGGATTTCAGGTAGGTGCTCGGCTGTCACTTGGATGTCGTCCAGTTCACTCTGTTCTCTTTTAAAGTGTGGATACAAACCCAGTTTGGGGGGCCTCTCCTCTGGCCCCTTACTCTACTCAGTTTTCCTTAGTATGGTCTAAGACCACCTGAAGTGGTGTTTTTTTTTTTTTTTTTTTTTTGGCAGTCACAACACCCCATTATCACATAGAGAAATTATATCCAATTAAATCTCCTAAGTCTTTTTCACACCTCCTACATTTGTGCATTTCTTTTTTTGCACCCAAGTGTCCAAACACATAATTTCCTCTCAATTGCAGTTCCAATCGGTTGATCTTTTCAGCACTCGCCGATGCCATCCAGTGCCTTTGCCATCTCTCCTGGAAACTTGTCCTCCGGGAATTAGATAAACATTCTGTTTCTGCCATCATTTGAGTGACTGATAAAAACGAGGAAACGCCAGGACTTAGAGAGAGCCCTGTGACCTTCCACAAGAGACCTTCCTTGGGCCATTCATTCATCACCTCTTTGGACGGCGACTCACGCAGGAACCAAGCAGGTGGAACATGGTTCGTGTTGCCTCACCTCGTCCACAAGGCTATGATGAGATGTTAACAAGGCAAGGCAGACAAAATCTAGTGTCCCTGCCATTCAGCAATTTTAAAAATCTTTATGCCAAGGGGAAAAAAAAAAAGTAAAAATCTCATCATTGTGGTTTATGACGGTTTATGGTGCGAGATTCGTGAGCTGTGGCTTTGCTTTGAAGCAGTGTTTTCGTTTTGTTTCTGCCTTCGGTTGATGACACTGCCAAGAGGGTGGTGAGGGCTGTTACCAGGTGGCTTGGGTGTTGGGCTGCTGTCAGGAGCTCAAGCTGCTTGGGGGAAAGGTGGTTCCCCAGCTGACCCTTGGGGCGCCAAGGCCTGGGAGGGCAGGCTGGGGGCTGGCGGTTCCTTCCACGGGTCTACCGCCCAGGCTGGTGGTCGATGCTCCCGTGGCATGAAGGAGAAACCACAAACACAGAGGGTCCCTGGTCTCGGTCGACATCGCAGCGTGCCTCCATGCAGGAGCCGGGGTCATCTTCAACCTCCATGTACTCGGATAGGCGCCGCGTGGGGAAAAGAGCCCCGCTTTGGGGCAGCGGTGAATCTGGAGGTGGCGGAGCAGAATAACACATGTGGAAGTTGTGGAAACTCCAGAGGCCTTTCCAAGAGAGGCAGCAATGACTTCGGGGGAGGCAGGAGCCTGGGGGACAGGCTGGGGTGGGATCGACCCTTCACCTGCTTCTCCCACCACATTTTACAAGGTGCGAGCTGCATGGGCGTGCAGGCGTTTCTGGCTCTGTGAAGCAACCCGCAAACACCCAAAATTAGAAAGCCCATGAAATGGGGTGAGAAGCCTGCCCTTGGGTCCCATCAGACGGCGCGGTTCAGCCACAGTCTAGCCTGCAGCGGCTGTGGGTTGCAGGTGGGGTTTCAGCTCCTGGCCACCGCATGGAGACGTGTGTGCAGGCGCTTGTCTGCCTGCCCGCTGATCCTCGAGCCCATTTCCCCGGGGAGTCTGTGCAAGACTCTCGCTGGGCATTGCCTGTTTGTGCCCGGAGATGTCTGGCCGTGCTGGGTATAGGCTCACAGCCACGGCTGGCCCATCTGTGACCAAGCCGGGGCCTAACCGGCCTTCCTTCTGGCCGGACTCTCCTCGCTCCTTGGAGATGGATGGGCCGCGTGGCTTCTCTCCGTTTATCCTGCGCGACCCACGTGTTGGGGGGAATAAAATGCAGTCAAGGTTTTTCCCCTGTCCTTTTCTTAAAAATTGTGGTTAAGTACACGTACCGTGAAATTTACCATGTTTACCAGTTTTAAGTAAGCAGTCCTACGAAATGCAGTCCCATTGTTATACAACGGCTCTCCAGAACTGGTTTCACCTTGCAGAACTGAAACTCCGCGCCCATTAAACAACAGCTCACTGGCACCTCCCCCGGCCTCGCTCATGGTAACCTCTTCTGCTTTCTGTCTCGAGCACTCTGACCACTCTGGATAGAATGGTGTTTTTGGCTTGTTCGTTTGTTTTCAATGACTGGGCTAATTTCAGTCAGCATAGCGTCCTCAAGGTCCCTCCATGTTGTAGCACGCGTCAGAATTGCCTTCTTTTTTTAAGGCCGAGTAATATTCCATTGTGTGTACAGAGCAGGTTTCGTTTATCCGCTCACCTGTTGATGGGCACTAGGTTTGTTTCCACCACTTGGCTGTCGTGAGTCATGGTGCCGGGAAATGGGCGTGTTCCTCCCTATACTTTTGTTTGGTTATTAGCCGCTGCCAGAGTGACCATTCCCGGACTCCGTATTTTTGTCACACTCACACCCAGGCCCTCTTCTCTGTTGCTTTGTGAGGCTGAGACACTGCACCCGGCTGGGGGGTTTCCTCTTGCTTTTTTAGTAGCTTCTGTTCCAGCCTGCCTTTGTCCTTCCCGGGCACGCCTTGCCGCCTCTTGCTCTCCCTCAGGCTTCCGCCTCCCCTTTCTTCTCCACAGATTAAACCCCTGACCTCCTGGGACCCCGCTCCCCTTGGTCCCCGGGGACCTAAGCGTCCCAGCACACTTCTCTCTCAGAGCACCCGCTGTGTGTGGCGTGTGGGTAACTCCCTCTTTGGGCATCAGAGAACTGTTGGACGCTCATGTTTTGGGTGATGATTCTATAGCAGTAGACTCATCTGACGTCCAGCAGGGACATCAAGCTCTTGGCAACGACTCCATGTTAGCTTTGCTGCCAGTGAGCCTGGGGCCTGCCCTGGGCCGTGGAGTGGGATGGCTTTAGGGCCCCCCAGGACTGGCTGCTCCAGGAAGGTGGGAGAGTGTCGGGTTTGCTGACTGCTGACTTCCCAGCACCTGGAAAGCACACACCAGGACGTGACGAGTGCTCTGTAAGAGCTCGTTGGCAGGACGAATAAACCTAGTCCCAACCTCGCATCTGAATTGTGAAGAAACGGAGGCATGGAGCAATGAAGTGACTGACCTCAGGCCCAGTGGTAGGGGGTTGGTGATGGGACTTCGAGTTACCTGGTCCCTGAGGACTAGCCATGTGGCCCCCCGCCCAGCTCTAGCAACCCCCCCTCCCCCCGCCAGGTCAGATAAAAAGCCTCAGCAACTTAAGGGGCTAATCTCTCACACCATGTCCATGAAGATTCACACCACCTACGAAGGAATAGTTGAGTGGGATTCCTACACTGATCATCTGTCTGTTTAGATAACAGGATAACTGAGAAGAGTCCAGGTCACTTAAGGCAGCTGGAACATCAAAAGCACAAGGTCAGATGCGTTTGAAATGAGGATGTGAACTCTCACTGGAATGATGTAACATATTCTCTAAACCAAGCCAGTGAGATGGGGGCCACAGGGCCAGCGTTTATTTGGAAGGTTAGTCCGGTTCTGAGCAGAAAATCTGAAGTCATGAGAGGGGGAAAGAAGGCAGGCCGATGGCATGTTTTCCAGGTCCAGCTGCTACTGGAGTGCTTGGCTCACTGTGGGGTCCACCTGCACCTCCCCCAGGGCCCGGGGTCCCGCAGGGCCATCCGCTGGCTGGCCGCACATTCATTGGCTGGAGGTTGGCGTGCTGTCCACCTGCACTGTGACGTGCCTGGCGGGTGGTGGAAGGCTCTCCCCGGAAGATGTGGTAGTGAGGGTTCCATGGGGCCCCAGGGGCTCTGAGTGGGTGGTAGTGGGTGGGCATAACCAAGGGAATATAGTCTCTGCATACTCTTCATCAGAAAGGCCACCAGCCATCAGCACTGGGAGTAATTAGAAAGTGTAAGAGGCTCTTATAAGGTCACTTTAAAATTGTAGAGAATTGTGGTTCAGTTGGTTGGATGTTGTCCTGCAAACTGAAAGGTCGTGGGTTCGATTCCTGGTCAAGACATACACCTTGTGGGTTCAATCCCTGGTTGGGGTGCCTACGAAAGGCAGCCAATCGATGTTTCTCCCCCTCTTATTTTCTCTCCCTTCTCCTTAGAGAGAGTATTGGAACTTTGACATTTTAAGATTAGCAAGGAATTTGGAATACTTGTCAGAGCGGGCCAAGTTGTTTTTTTGGAAGGCCTGGGAAAGCAGTTGGTGCCACTCTGTTGAAGCAAATACAACTTTATTCACCCATCTGTCAGGCTCCAGGTCCTTTAGGTGGTGGGCACCCTGGGGCTTGCGCTCCCTCCAGTCTTTGAATTAATTCTGCGTAAAGTTTCCATTTCTCTCACCTCGAGGCAGGTTGTAAACATCTTCCCCATCTCTGGAAGGTCTTTGACACACTGTAGCACCCACCATTGTATCACCTAATACAACATTGTATTAGTTCCTGAATGGCCTGGTGGTGGGGACGGATGTCTGCGGGAGACATAAATGTGTATATACAATGTAAACGTCTATACACAGTGTAAACACATTCTCATTGACACGTGAAGATAAAAGGATTAACATGAATGGCGTCTGTTTACACGTACACAGAACATTCAACTATAACAAATTCTGCTCTAACAGTATCAGGGTTTGTTATCATAACATCATCTCCAGCTCCCTCCCTGGGTTTTTTTGGTTAGTTGCAACTCTCCCGAGGAGGCCAGGCGTGGGTGGAAAGTCATGCCCCCATTTCTCTGAGCACATGGAGGCTGCAACTCAGATCTCACATGGCCAGGGGACAGGACGGCAGACTTAGCAGCCACAGGAGGGTCCGGGGGGCCCTAGGGACACCTCCTCTCCACCCCATTTTTCTCCTGCTTCGCTATGTTTCAAGCATAGTTTATTTGGGCTCTTTGGGGATTCTCTGGTAGAATGACGATCAGATGAAGATACATAGGTACACGGGCATTACCTGTGCGACACTGCAGATGTGGGTGGGCAGGGAGGGAAGGGACAGGTAAGGGGTGTGTGTGGAAGGATTGCTTCCCAGGGGAGTGGTTTCCCAGGGCGGTGCCCAGACCAGCAGGACCACTGTCACCAGGCACTTATTAGAAACGCAACTTCTCAGGCCCCTGCAGCCTGTTTTAACAAGCCCTCCCAGTGGTTCTGATGATGTAGGCCCGGGGCTTTGAAGACTGTCCTTGTAGCTAGCTGCCAGGTGAAGTTGACCTCCTGAGTACGTCTTGTTTCAACCTGCTTTTTAGTGTCTCCGCTGCTGTCGCCATACACCCGGGGTTTGTGCCCCTGCCTCTGTCTGGCCCAGCTCCCCTACCTTTCCTGGCAAGACCCTGCTCACTCTTCAGACCATCCTCAGGGCTCCCTTCCGCTGAAAAGCCTTCCTGATCTTGCTGAAGATGGGGAGCCACGGGCCCCCTTGCGGGGTTTTACCAGGAAAGGTGTCAGGAGGACAATCAGTGATGTTACTCATTTCCCCTCTTTGTTGTATATACAAGTAATATTTATACTGGGGCTACAAAATGTGAATGTTTTTACTAATGTTTAATTTAGGTAGGGATGTTACCTACCACTTATGACTGTGGACGGGAACACGGAAGCTCTTACCTGGCCTTTATGACAACGGAGGTAGGTTAGGTGTTAATAGCAGGTGAGGGAAATGAGGCCCACAGGTGGGTGTGCCCCCTGGGGGGCAGGACCCAGTCGGTGGCACCCAGGGGCTCAGCCCCCAGTCCTCCCACTTGTCTTTTTCCAGGACCCAAGGTCAGGCTTAACCACGCTCTACCTGACTTTCTCGTAGAGCTCTTCCAAACACTTGGAGATGCAGCTTCGGGAGGTGTCTCCGCCGAAGGCTTTTCATTAGTCCTTCTCCTATGAGCAGTCCTGAGGGATTTATTTCCCAAATACACCCAGTTAGTTTACGCCACTCGTGGAAGCCCCCAGAGCAGAAATCCTGCCTTTTGATGTTTTGAAAAATACCTAGGAAATTTGGGGGAGCAGTCTTCCTCTCCACAGGCTTTATTTAACATGGTATCTTTGGGGACATGAATTCTCCCCCCACCCCTGGCCCTCGCCCGACGTTCTCTTTCCTGTTTGTGGCGTGTGCCTTCTGAACGCGGAGCTATCACTCATGGCCCGGCTGGGTTTTCTCATTTCTGTTCCCATCACAAAACACCCCAAAGACCAGTGCTGTCACTCCCCAAACCCAAAACAGCTGGTGGCCAACGCTGCCTTGTACCCTGTGGCTGGGGCTTGTCCTCCCTTCAGGAATAAGTGGGTCATTCCTTCCTCCTTTGCCACCCTTTTCTTCTGTAAATGGGGAAAAGTGTCCAGTGTGGAGGCGGCTCTTTCACTTGGAGATGCCGTCAGCTCCAGCACTAGAGCATGGCTTCTGCTAGCCGAGTGGTCTACGCTGGCCGTGGAGTGGGCCCAGGGCGGTGGGGTTTCCCCACTGTCTGTTTTGATTGCGATATGAAAGTTGAGCAAACTTCCGTTACGGATCTTTACGCTCTTTCGCTGGGCACTGAATTCCTTGGTCTGCTGGAAATGATCGCAAACCAATCGATGGCTAACCCCTTTATAATCTGATTAAACACATTGAATGCAATAATCAATTGAATTAATACTCTTCTATAGAAACTTCTGTTTATTGTTTGAGAGCAACTGATACACTTAATTTATAATGGGATGGAAGGAATATGAATTCTTACTTAGGCTGTGCAGAGGAAAAAATAATAGTGTAAAAGAAAAAAAAAAGACTTTCACAATGAGTCATTGACCTGAAGCTAGGTGATATATATATATATATATATATATATATATATATATATATATAAATTTTGAGAGCCCTCTTGTTGGACATATTAGATACTTTGTTCTTTTCATCCTACCTCAGGCTGACTTAACTC
Organism: Mormoops blainvillei; assembly: GCA_004026545.1. Lineage (NCBI taxonomy): Eukaryota > Metazoa > Chordata > Mammalia > Chiroptera > Mormoopidae > Mormoops > Mormoops blainvillei. The sequence goes on from PVJD01000690.1 coordinate 106,663, forward strand.
AAGAGTGGAAACCAGGAGCCCTGGTCCAGTAGCTCAATTGGTTAGAACACCTTCCCAGTGCACCAAAGCGGTGGCTTTGATCCCCCCGTCAGGGTGCCTGAAAAACCAACCAATGAATGTATCAATAAATGGAACAAGTCAAAGTCTCTTTCTCTTACTCCCTCCTCCGCTCTCTCTTGCTCTGCCTCTCTGTCTTTTTCTCTCTCAAATCAATAGATAAAAATGTAAAAAAAAAACAAAACAGTGGAAAACAGGAAACTAGGCTCACTTTGGCCACTGGTCAGGGGACACGCCTTTGTGGGGGCTGCCGTGTGCCCAGACACAGCCTGGAAGAAAACACACAGTGCAGCCCCTCCACTTTCAGTGGGGGTGATGCCCAGCGATCACCCAGCTCGATACACCCCTTTGGGCACCGGCACTTCAGATGTGGGAGGTGCTCGGACAGCGAAGAAAGAGAGAAATGATGGGAGGGAGAAAGAGTAGTTGGAGGGACTGTTGAAACTAGGGTGTTTGGGCAAAGCTCTGAAGAGGTGACACTGGGATGAATGGAGAGACTCCTGATGAGAATGGGGCAACCGGGTGACAGAGAGGCGCTCCACACCGCGGGGGACGAGGGCGCGAGGAGCTTGGTGGCCACAGTGTGCTAAGCAACTCGGGATGAGCCCATCAGGTCCCCTGGGCCTCGTGCTGCTGGGTCAGCAACAGCAGACTGGGATGCGGTGGAGGCTGGACCCTGGGGAGGGTGTTGGCATCGTCCAGGCTGGGGGTGACGGTGGCCCCGGTCCACGTGAGAGCAGTGGAGGCAGAGAGCTGTGGTGAAATCCACTCCTTCTGTCCCCGTGTTGATGATGCGTGTTAGTAGGTACAACACCAGGGGCTGTTTAAGGAACCGGGGATGGAAGCGTGGACTAAGCAGAAGGTAATTTCCTGTCCTCCCCGGGCGGACATCGTGGTGCGAGTGGTCAGAGGGGGAGACAGCGGGAAGAAAGGCCAGAGCCAGGTCCTGAAGAGGATGGACACGCACTGGGAGGGAAGGAAACGACCAGTGGAGGAACAGGGAGCTGAGGGAGTGGGGCACCACGTGGGAAGAGCACCCGAGACGCCCACAGGCTTGGGAGGTGCAGCCAAAAGGGCTTTCCCCTCCAACTTTATTGGGGTGTTATTAACATTAACATTAACATGTGGGAGTTTGTGTATAGTGTGATGCTGAGACACACGTGTACATTGCAAAATGATCACAGGAACGTTAGGAAACACCTCCCTCCCCTCGCATAATTATGATTGCTTTGCATGTGAGGTGATACCATTTAAGATCTACTCTCGTCACAACTTTTAAGTATAAAGTATTGTTAATCACGGTCACCGTGCTGCCTATTAGGTCCCCAGGGCTTATTTGTCCTATAGGTGGGGCCAATGTCTCCCTGTTTCCCCAAGCCCCTGGCCACCACCATTCTGCCCTCAGCTTCTACGAATTCAGCTGTGTAGGGTCTCCTGTGTCAGTGAGAACGTACAGTATTTGTCTTTCTCTGACATCTTAATTAGCATAATGCCCCAGAGGGGTTATTGCTGTGCGGGGTTTATATGGTGCGAGGGAGCAGAAGAACCAGGAATGACCCTTTGATTTTAGACACGAGCCGTTTGGAGAATGGGGGTGTCATTGACCAAGATATAGAAGCTTAGGAGGTGAATTAGGGGCGCGGGGATGAGTTAATAGACACCTACGGGGAGCTGTGGAGTGGGCTGATAGGTGCACAACCTCAGGGCTCAGGGGACTTTGGACTGGTGACGTGCACTTAGAATCCTCCAGTGTGTGGGTGGCACAGGAAGCCAAGTTGTCTGGGTCGGGTGACAGAGGCCAACATTTCGACGTCTGGTAGAAGAGGAAGCGAGGTCAGTGGGGGTGTGGAATCAGAGTCCTAGAGAGGAAAGAAATGTCAGATGGCCCCGAAAGGGACAAGTCGCACAAGGACAGGGGATGTCACTGGCTGTGATGATGTCACCGGGCGCTTTGCTAAGAGCTATTTCGTGTTGCGGATTGGGGCAGAAGCTCCGTTGTAGTGGGTCGGAGGTAACCGGCTGGGGAGGATGCTGAGAGCTGGGCTGTCCACAAACCTTGGGTCAGGTATGTGACCTTCTGTGAATGACTCAACTTCTCCAAGTCTCTTTCCTCACCTTCCAAGCTGCGCTCATGTTACGAGGTGTGAGATATTGTTGAGAGCATTTTGCGAGGCAGGATCGGGTTGCAGCCAGATCTAGCACAGCCTCTGTGGGGCACGCTGGGCGTTCGCCGAGGGCCGGTCTCTCCCATCCTCTTCTCTGTTCCAGAGGCTTCGTTTTCTTATCAGTAAAAGGAGGGAATCGGACTGAATGTAGTGTCAACTTTTAGGTTCTCAAGCTTAGCTCACCTCTCAGCCCCTGCGTCCCCACTCCCCCCACTCTGTCCAGGTCCCATCTATGGCTGTAACCCGCAAGGGACTTCTCACGCCCTCTCACTTGTCAACTCCACGTGGATCCCACCTTGCTCTTGGCCACCAGATCCTTGAGAGAGACCTCGTTCCTGAAAGTCCTCACTCCTACCTGTGATCTTTATCCCTCACATACTAGCAAACTCATTTCCTCTGCTCATCTTTATGTCCCTGACGGTCAGATCTGCTGTCCCTCGAACCCATCTGGTTCTGCATCACCTCTGGCCGCTGCAGTGTTGCGCCCAGTTTTAAATCCTCCCTTCCCCTCATGAGCCAGCTCCACACAGAGCTTCCACGGACACTTGGTCTCTGCAGGATGCAGGGCAGTCCCCAGCAGTTCAGTTCACATCTGGAGTGGACGGGCAGCGTCACTGCCCCATCTGCCTCCTGCCTCGGATCGCAGACAGGGCTTTGTCATGGGTCTTAGTTCCTGGTCTTCACCAGGAACCCCCTCAGGGGCTATGCATCTCCCCCAGTGTCGTACCTCCTGGGTGTCTCACAAATTAATGAGCTCCATGCATCGGAAGACTTGATTCTATCAGAGAAGCTTTAATGGTACGTTTGGAGATCACTAAATCCTAAGAGAGGAGCGAAACCAAGGGTTCGTGTGTGTATGTGTGTGTGTGTGTGTGTGTGTGTGTCTAGCATTTAAAAAATAAAACAAAGTCTCCCATTTTACCTAAAACCTTTAAAATCTTCCTATACCTTGGCCCGTCGATTCCACTTCTAGGGATTTATCTTGAGAAAGCAACCTTGGACATCCGCTGAGGATGTTTACAGCAGTGTTGTTTATGACACAGCCAACTGGAGGTGACCTAACTGTCCAGCCGGAGGGGACTAGTGCAGAAAAGAGAAAGAAGATCTCATGGTGCATATTCATACCCTGGAATTGAATGACTATTTCTGTCTTAAAAATGGTGATTTAGAAGGACGTCGGTTGACTTGGTGAAATGTCAAGTGAAGGAAGTATGTTCGAAAATGTTATGTTATCATCGGATTCCCGTTACCTTAAGTTATTCCTAGAGAAAGGGTAATCGGTATCGGTAGCAATTAACAGTGATTATCTTTGGCTGTTGAGATTATTGGTGATTTTTATCACGTTTTTGCGTCGGTTACTTAACCTTTTAACAGGAAGCGTTCGGGATTAAAGTGGGGATTGTATACTGTTTTTAGGCATACAAATTGCATGTTCTTTATCCTTCTGTTACGTTACCCTTTATAGCTGCGTTCAGGTGGTGTTGGGAGGGCACCAGGCCAACTGACCCACGTCAGATGGCCGCGGGACACCTGGGAGCATGCTTCATTGGGCTTGTACCTCCCAAGTCATGGGCAGGGGAAGAAGCCTCCAGTGTAGAGTCTAGTACCTGGTGTCTTTCAGGTAGCAGCAGTAAGTGGTGTTCATTGACTGGGAGCCAAGTTCTGCAGAAGGAGGGGAGGGCTGGGACCTCGGACCGGCTGGGATCGTGCTCTTGACTCTTGCGTGTGCTCCTGTGCGGCCCTGAACTCCTAGCTGTGGTTTGCATGGTACCAGGATGGGGACGGCTTCTCCTGTGGGCGGCGGGCGTACCATGCAGTGTCCAGCCCCGAACAGGCACTTCCCGAATGCCAGCTGCCCAGGTAGCGACCCAGACAGTCAACCTGCAGCCACACCTCACGGTCGTCTGCAGGCCCAAACTGGTCTTTATTTCTTCACACTGATATAGCCGTTCTGAAAATGGACTGTGTGGTGGGTTGGACGATCGATTTGAGAATGGCGTCCTTGTCACTGACATATGTCCCCTCCTTGTCCTCTTGTGTCCCCTCAGTCTGCGGGCCCGGCATCGACATCCGCAATGACTACCAGCAGCTGAAGCGCCTGGAGAACTGCACGGTGATCGAGGGCTACCTGCACATCCTGCTCATCTCCAAGGCAGAGGACTACCGCAGCTACCGCTTCCCCAAGCTCACGGTCATCACCGAGTACCTGCTGCTGTTCCGCGTGGCCGGCCTCGAGAGCCTGGGCGACCTCTTCCCGAACCTCACGGTCATCCGCGGCTGGAAGCTCTTCTACAACTACGCCCTGGTCATCTTCGAGATGACCAACCTCAAAGACATCGGGCTTTACAACCTGAGGAATATCACTCGGGGGGCCATCAGGATTGAGAAGAACGCCGACCTCTGCTACCTGTCCACAGTGGACTGGTCCCTGATCCTGGACGCTGTGTCCAACAACTACATCGTGGGGAACAAGCCCCCGAAGGAATGCGGGGACCTGTGCCCGGGGACGATGGAGGAGAAGCCCTTGTGTGAGAAGACCACCATCAACAACGAGTACAACTACCGATGCTGGACCACCAATCACTGCCAGAAAAGTAAGTGTGATGCCAATCGTGGCCTTCCCTTCAGCTCTTCTCTCTTCCTTCCACCTCTCCCTCCCTCCCTCCTCCTCTGAACATAGGGGTCCCCCTGGGTGGGTGGGGTGCGCTTGCAGGGGTCTGCGTTGGCTTCCTGTAGCATCTGGGGCCTCACGGGGTAAAGCAGAGTGTGATGGCTGGAGGCCACCATGGCGGCCGTCAAGGACATTCAAGCCATAACTAGAAGTAACTCCCCGCCCGTCTGGGCCAGGAGCCCACTGACCTTCCGTTTTGAATTCCCAATGGGAATGGTGGCTTGGTGTGCCTGAAAGCACCTAAGCCCTTACACATTGCCCCCTCCATCCTTTGCGTGAAGGGACATTTGTTGGTGCGGCAGGCCTTCCTTAGCATGAACGTAGTTGGAAGATAGGTGGATAGAGGAAAAGTAAAGACCCGTGTCACCGCCAGTGAAAGTATGACCTCCACCCTGCCCTTGGTCCTTAAAGATACCAGTGCGAGGCTGAGGTGTCCTGGTTTAAGACGAACACCCAGCCAAGGCCGGGCGAGCCCGGAACCAGTCTCCAGGGGTCCCAAGTTCCGGCCGTACTTGCAGGGGACTGTGCGCTTGTACACCCAGGCTTCCGTTTCCTTTTTGTTTTCTACCTCTTTCCCGAAGAGTTGTGCAAATCTCAGGAACCCACTCTAAGTGAAAGGGCTCTGCAATGTGGTCACTGCTCTTGGGGGTCGGGGGTCGGGGTCTTCTGAAGCTGCTTGGGTATTTTTCTGCCATCGGCTTATTTTTCCTCAGCATAACGGAGCTTGCCTCCGTGTGCTCAATACCTGGCGAGCCCGGCTGTTTGGTATTAAAACGCAACTCTGGTTCGTTGCCTCGCTGCTTTCAGCAGAGTTTAGCTCTGTTGGCCAGGAAGGTTCCACTCACTGGTTGGAAGCCAGTGTGGTCGCTATAAATAGCTATTATGAATGGTTGGCCCAGTGAAAGACCCAAGAAGGGCCCACTCACGAAGAGCCGAGAAACCCCACGTTGGTAGGCTTGCCTCGCACAGCAAACAATTCCAAGGCCAGACCCCCTCGGTCTCTCTCGTTTTTATTCTTCTCCAGCCAGGGCTGAAGCAGGAACAGGACAGTTTCTCTGACCCAGCCCAGACTTTTGCGCCCTGTGTCACTCGATCACTGTGCACGTGAACATTTGGTTCGTAAGGCGAGGGGGCCCCATTGACTGCTGCCGGGACCCCGAAGAGCTGAGCAGGCCACCAGGGCGCTCGAAAAATCCCTATGGGCTAGGACTGGAGGAAGGCGCCGTGCCAAAGTCACATTTGTGATGGATCAGAACTGTGCCCCAAACACGAGGTTATCTGCTGGTTTGAGAAAACAATGCAAAATATTTCTATGTCGTCTTGACATTTAAAAATTTTATCTTAAAAGAAAAAGCTGGCATCCGTGGAGGCATCCTGTGTGGTAGAGAGATGCTGGATGGCGTCTGTGTAAGAGGCCTGGGCACCCAGGCGCGCCTGGCATGTTCCTTAGGGCAATGACAGTGGCTGTTTGCTTTGGTCTCACCGTGGAGTTTTGGCTGTGTCTGAGCAGCTGCTGGTTGAGGAACCCTGGAGCAGGACGGAGGTCTGGGTTCTGGGTCCAAGCCCAGTAGCTGTGAGCGGAAGTGAACGGGCGATTTAAGATGGCTGGCCCCAGTTTCTCCAGCTGCGGAACGGGGAGAGCTTGCCTTCCTCCTAGAGCTGTTGGAAGATTAACAGGAGAAAGAGGAAAAGGGAGTGGGGGCTGGAAACTGGGCTCCGGTGCCGGTTCGGCTGATGCGGACAGGCTGGCTCTTCGTGATTTCACAATGGAGTATTTATTTAAAATTACTAACGGCATTTAGGGAAACTGTCTCCCCTTCACCTTGTCCTGACAACTCAAGCATAGATGGGTTTCTTGGAGATTCTTCTAGTTGAATTGGACGTTTTTCCTTTTGCCCAGATTCCCTTCAGACCTGCACTGACCAGCACAACGTCCCCTCGCCACACGTGGCTTAGTGCCTGAGGCTCATCCAAATGGAGACTCGGTGTAGGAGACTCGGTGGATTTCAAAGACATAATGAGGGGGGGAAATAAGCTATCTCTGATATTTTTTATATTGACTACCTGTTGAGGTGATAATACTTTGGACAGTTTAGATTAAGTGAATAATGAAAAATGAATGTCACGTGTTTCTTTGACTTTTTAATGTGGTTACGAGACCATTTGAAGTTACAGATGGGGCTCCCAGTTGAGTTCCATCGGAAGCCGTGCTGTGGGGCATTCCTTTGAAGGCCACAGGTTCCTTCCCACGTCACTTCTCTGCCTGAGCACTGGGTGTGGTGATGTCCCCACATCTCTCCAGCCGAAACTCTTGGGGGGGGGTCATTCAGAGAGCCAGGTGAAGGGTCCTGAGTCTGGGCAGAAGGTCTGCCTTGAGGTCAGCATACGTACTAAGCTGGCTGTGGAAAAAGATGACGCATCGAAGAATCTCATTCAGTTATTCTTTGCAGGGCTGGCTACAGAGATAAGAGAGAACATCTGGGGGGACATGTCAAGGGTGTGTGTGAAATTTCTGACACAGTAGGGAAATGCTCATTATGTAGTGCTGATTTTTCTGCGACTCTCTCCATCAGACACCTCCTTTCCTACCATGGCTTGGCCGTGGCAGACAGCGGCGTAGACAGCCCCACTAAGGAACCGTCGGGCTCTCTGCGCGCTTCCGTGTTTCTCTCTGCTCTTAACGATCTGAGGGGTGGCTTTAGGCAGGCTTGAGTTCCTCCTAAAAAGTGATGGACTCTTCAAAGATTGTATATGGTTTGTTGCTTTCAGTGAAAATGCAACAGTGTGGTGCCCCTAACGTCCAGTGGCATGGTCAGGCCCTCCTTGCCTTCTGACATCAGTTCCCGTCGTGCCCCTGCCCCAGCTCCTCTCCCTCCGTCCAGTCTTTAATAGACCGTGGCTCCCGGTGCTCCATCCCAGCTGTCTTCGCCACCCCTGTTCCCCAGGATGTCCCATCCTTTGGGGTCCCCTGTCTTCCTGTCTGTGTCTGCCTCACGTGTTGTCTCCCTCCCCTGTCTCCTCACTGCTGGCCTCTCGTTTTCCCCCTCTCCCTCTCTCGATGGGCAGCATTTTGCTCCCCTCGGTCCCACGTCAGCAGCTCGGGCATCACTGGGATGCATCCTTCTGCAACTGGGCACCGTGCCCTTCCCATCTGAAACGTGTCTCTCATCCACCATCCTCTGCTCTCCCCTCTGCCGGATCCCTGACCCGGCCTTTCTTCAGTCCCCCTGCTTCTCCGCGGTGGCCCAGAGACCTTCCCAGCACACACTCTGACCGATAGGCTCCCCCATTCGAAATCCTGTAGGGTGAGTGCCTGGCCCCCCCCAAGACTCCTCGGCCGTCTGCTGGTTGTGGTCCATGGCACCGGCCCATGCGGCTTCCTGTCTCTGCCTGTGGTGCCCCTGGTCCCTGATGGTGCTCTGTGCTGACCAGCTGGCCACCGCTCGCTGGGCAGACTTCTTGCCCATCAGGCTGACCTTCGGCCTCGCCTTCTCCACCCAGAGGCCGTTAGGACTTTGCAGGCTGCAGAGTACCTGGCAGCGGCCCCTCTTGCACTGCTGAGTAAACCCTGGGCACATCCTCCCTTTCTTGGAGGGCATGGCTGTCACCCCAGGGACCAGCACGGCACCTGCTTTGTGAAAGATTTATTGTCGGGAAGATCCATCGTCCCCCCTTGAGCAGAGAACAGTGTGCAGTAACAGTCCCGAGCGAGCCAAAAGACTCTAGGATTAGGAAATACGGCGTTTCCCGGGTGACGTGCACGGTCACCACTACCCGGGGGCCCTGTCTCTGCTGTCTCCCGCCCTCAGCTGGAGCCTCCGCGATAGGTGGCAGCTCCTCTCTCTCCTGCTCTTGTTGGAAGGATGCAAGGCCAAGGATGCTGGAGAAATATGAAAATCACCTTAAAAGCTGAGACTTGGCCCGCGGTGCTGTTCCCCTGCTGCAGGCCAGCCATGTCCAGGGAGGGACAGAGTGAGTCCCGTTGGAGGACCTGGCTTTCCTGCTTCCTGGTGAATTTGTCTACGTGGTGCCTGGGGTTTGCTTTGCTTGCCTTGGGAGCTTTCTGGTACTTCATGCCCTGTACGGACGCCCCGTCCCCTAGGTAATCCAGGGCCTTTCTGCTAAACGGAGTCCCCAAGTGCTTTCTAGCCCACTGGGTTGAGCGGCCCGTGGGTAGCTCCCATCACGGCATGGCTCGTGGGGAGGAAAGCCACGCAGACCATGAGCCCGGCCGTGGTGGGAGCCATCTCCGCCACTGCCACAGCCTTATCTCAGTTAGAAGGGCATTGACAGGGGACGCGGGTCCTCGAGGTTGGTGCATCTCCTTCAAAAAACGAGAGACCAGGAAAAGGGCGGGGGGGAGCTCGCCCGAGAGCCGGCCGTCATGGCCCCTTTTACTGACAAAGGGAAACGTCTCACTGCCATCGCACCGGTGAGAGCAGGCCTGGACACGAAGACCGGGGACATAAAGAAGACAGTTTTATTGATACATCCCCCTGCCCACTCCCCCAGGTTCTGCTGTTCCTGTCTGTCAGACATCCCCCACGAGGGCCGTGTTGGTGTATACAGTGGAGTCTCTCTGTTTCCTCATTTCCTCATGGATTGGGGCGTCTGGCTGCCAGGGAGAAGTGGGTGACTGGAGTAAGTCTTTGTAAGTCGCCTGCTGGATGGGGGTGAGGTCACGGGGTGCAGCAACTGCGTCCCGAGACCCCACACAGGGGAGGTGCATTATTTCGTCTTCACGTTTTCCCTCTTGCTCCTCCTCTTTAAAAAAAAAAAAAAAATTGTGAGCTACATGTGAGGGATGTTTCTTTTTGTGAAATGCCACCAGGCTGCTGTAGGCCTTGGCCCTCCAGACGGCCACTGGAGCGGCCTCCAGCTTTGTGTTATCGGAAGGAGGCTGCTTGTCCCTCTGCCCCTGGAGGGCCCCTGCTCCGGTCAGCTGCTCCCAGTGTGGGGGATCTTTATTTAGCAGGGGGTCACGTGCCCCTGGGCCTCGTTTCTCTGCCTTTTATAGTCAAGCATGGAGATCACATTCTGTCCTCCCTGGCTGTCCACTCTTGTTACCAAGATGGTGAAGCCGGTGTGTCCTTGTTTCTCTGGGCCACCTTGCGGCTTAGTCCCTGGGCCTCGTCCCCAAGAGGCTTTGTTCGTGGCTAATTGTCACCTCATGAAGGTGTCACTCTTCTGGGCTTCCTGTCAGAAGTGTGTTTTAAAATGAGGATCTCATCTTAGACACTTAAGCTTTCAGAACAACCTTCCTTGGGGGATCTTTGCCGTTCTGGGTGTTTGCAAACAGTCTGGAGTCCCTTCCAACCCCACCAGTTACACCTACTTGTAAGATGTGCCTAGTTTCTTCCTACTCCCGCGAAGCCTCTCTCTTCTGTTGTGTTAATATTTCTATCTTGCTTTTCTTGTGCGTGTGCCAGTGTGACATTCTCACCTACAGTAGGGATGATGTGGGACGGGCGGGCTCATGGCTAATCTTGTCCCGGATGGCATTGCTCAGTTCGAGTGCATAGGGTGATTAAAAAGTTAGGTTTTGGCCAGTGGTGGGGCTGGAAGGGAGGACTTGGAAACACACCCCCTTCTAGCACATGGTGTGACTCAGGGATGCAGGTCCTGGGAGGCAGGGTCTCCGAGCACCACCCTAGGATGGAATGCCCTCCGGATTCGGAGGAAATGGGACCGAGCCAAGGTATTCAGGGAACGCCGGTGGCAGGAGATTTGATCTTTCTGTCTGTGATACACAGGATATTAAACAGCGGGCATCTGTCTCCGTGCATAACTTGGGAATCTGGGTGTAAGAGATTTGGAGATCTTTTATGTGGAGGAAAGAACCCTAAGTGGAAATCCAAGCTCCAAGCCATGCCAGGTTCTAGGCTGTATCTGCTGCTGGCTAACACGTGGCTTTGTACTGGACACTGGAGTGAGAGCTGGGGTGTGGTCTCCTTCCAAATGGCCTCGCTTCTCGGTCTGTGGGGAACCAGCCCATCAGACAGCCTGGTGACCATGTGAACTGTGTTGCAGGAGTGGGCAGGGGAGCCGAGCAGGTGTCAGCCTGGGGGAGACAGTTGTTATCTCAAGTCAAAGAGTGACAAGGGCTTCTGGGGCTGGTAGAAAGAGATGACTCATAGCCAGGGAACAGGGACGGTCCAGGTAAGACTGTGCCCCTCACTTGGCCACAGTGGTCAGGGTGTGGTGGGGTCCCGATAGATCCCTGGCAACACTGTGGAGTCCTGGGGGACAGCCACTCCCATCACGTGCCTGCCACCCTCTGGCTGGCTGGTTGTCAGTCATGTGTAGGTGGCCCCAGCCTGGAAGGTCTGATTCCCCCTGTGGACCATCCTAGCCTGTCACCATTGAAGTTTCTAAGAGTATAACTTTGTGCAAAATCTTAAAAATTTTATTGACATTAAAAAAAAAAAAGAAAAGAAAAAGAAACTACATTCCAGCATGGACAAGTGGCATTGTATGGGGTGAGCAGAGAGAGAGCTTGGAAAGCACCAGACAGACCGCCTGGCGCATAGTAGGTCCTTGGAAAATGGTAGCGCCTGCTCCTCTTCTAAAAAATTAAACAAAACTCAAGATACAAGAGGTGCATGTTGAGATCTAAAATTCAGAGCATGAAGCTGGGCTGACTGTATATGTCTGCTGCTATATACTAAAGGCTCTTTCTCTATTGCTTTTTCTAAATTGCAGAAAGTTCAGTTATTATAAATAGCATGGCATAGTGTAGGAGTGGTTCTTACTAATTTAACCCAAATTGTTCAAATTCTTGTTTCTGTCCAGATAAGCCATATCTTTAAAGAACATTCAGTGAGATGCACACGTCTCTATCGGGAAGCCCGTGGGGCCTCCAGAGTTACAAGTAAACTCTGTTTATTTGGTTTTTGCACCCTGTGAATTTATTCTTCTTCCAAACTCGGTGTTGGGAAGGATTTAAGAAATATCATCAAGGGTCTTGTGTTACTGACATTGAATGGTATCTTTTTAAAATGTGGTTGTTAAATTTTCTTTTTCAGAGCACACTTAAGTGGTTATGGAGTGGGCACAATTTGGGGGGAAGGTAACAAGGGCATACGTTTTTATTTGTGATGAGAGCAGGTCTCACACAGTGGAGGGAGCCCGTCCTTGGGAGCAGACTGGGGTGTGTGCCCCTGAAGCCTCTTCTTTGGGTGATAGACCTGCTCTGTGTGTGCCTGTGTGTGTGTCACACTAGCTCTGTGTCCACCTGTGTGTGTCACACTAGCTCTGTGTGTGCCTGTATATGTCATACCAGCTCTGTGAGTGTGTCTGTGTGTGTCTGTCATACTAGCTGTGTGTGTGTCACACCAGCTCTGCGAGTGAGTGCCTGTGTGTGTGCACTTCACATGCTGCTCCAGTCTCCCTCCAGCCTGTCTTCCTGTTTGGGGTGTTTTGCTCTGTTTCCCTCCTCTCCTCCCCGCCCCAGCTCCAGACACAAACACGGGCTCCGTCTGGCCTCCGTTAGCTCTTCCTTCCGTTCCTGTTCACGGGGATCAGGTGGGTGGAAATGTACAGGAATGTCAGGCCCCCTCCCGGAAGCCCAGCTCCTGTTTCATCTCATTATTGAGCAGAAGTCTCTTTTTGTTTCTCTGCCTGGAACACAAACACCCACCCCTCCGCCCTCTCCCCTTTCTCCATGCCATTTGTCGTGGCATCCACATGGGATGGGAGCAGAGACAGTCTTTGGGGGTTCTAGGTGGCCTGCTGCCCGTAGCTTGTGAAGAAAAGCTGGGCAGACTGACCCAGTGTGGCGCTGCCTCGAATGTGTGCTTGCAAGTCCTAACGTGGGTGCAGCTTGTGAGGTCGTGGTTACGGGAGCCCGTGTAGGAAGGCCTGTGGCTGTGGAACCTGGCTGCCCTGCATGCAGCCCAAGGCCGCCCAGCCCCCCGGCCCTGCGCCCTCTGTGCCCGGGGCCCCTGGTGGTGGGCAGCTGCGGCGCACCCACATCTGCCCCTGGCAGTGGATCTATGAGCTGCGGCTGCCATTCTGGATTTCCGGGTGGATGCAAAGAGCTTGGGTGGGTTTTAGTAGCTGTCGAGACCAGGTTGTTGGGCTTAGTATGAAAAGGGGTGAAGAAATTAAAAGATGGGGAAGCAAGGAACCTCTGATGCAAAAAGGCACGACGGAGGTCAGTATTATTAGAAACACTTCTTGGGCAGCAGTAGCGTTGGAATTAGGATGTTTTTCACCCTAGAAGGTTATTTGTGGTTCCATGGAAACTGATGAAAACTAGATCCCTAGGCTCAGAAAACACTAGCTTTGTTTGTGGGGTTGTGACCTAGTACAATGTTGTTCAGATTTCTTGACCTCTGAGTGGCCCCTTATGCATTGCTTGGTAGGTTCGTAGACTATTCCTCAGCGAGGCGGTAGGGGTATATTGTATTCCCGGCCTCTTCCTCAGTGTGCTTGAAACGACTGGATTATTTCGTGGTACATTGATCCTTTTATCAATGATCCTTTGAGTGACCGTCAAAGAAGCTTTAGCACAAGTTTGAAGCAACATGGTGGAAAATGTTACCCGTGGTTTTTTTTTTCCTACTCGCAAGGAAAGACAGGCCTAGGTTCGGAAGGGTCTCTCGTACTCATTTTTTACAGTTTGGTGGCATGGTCTAGGTGACATGGCATCATCTGGAGTCACTGGATTTCCTGCTGCTCCTTCCTTGACTGCCACCTCGTTGCCGGCCATTGTCCTGGGTTCCCTCGGGGGGTCGAGGCTCGGAGGATCTTGACATCATAACTATTTTTTTAAAGTTATTTTTAATGTATTTATTGATTTTAGAGAGAGAGAGACACACACACATCAGTTTATCGCAATTTGTTATTCCACTTTTTGATGCATTCATTGGTTGCCTCTTGTACGTGCTCAGACTGGGGATCGAACCTGCAACCTTGGTGAATCCAGATGACGCCATAACCCACTGAGATACCCGGCCAGGGTTTGGCATCATAATTGTTTATGAATGGAATTCTGAGAATGTATAATTGTCTGAGAAGAATGCTTCCTTAGCTCAACACAGTTCTTATTTGTTCTTATTTGTTGAGGAAAAACGCTTAGTCACTGGCTGTTAGGGGCGGCTGATGAGGCCGAGGCTGAACTCCTGGGTGTGCTTAAATAAAGCAATTTCTATTGATAGGCAATTGATAAAACAGCCCAAGCTCGCTGAACAGAATACCATTTTCAGAGAAACTTGTTTCGCAGGATTAATTTGATTTTAGGGTTATGGATGGCTGTGCAGTGACAATAACGCTCTCTGGACCTCCCTACACCTCTGCCCATCACTGGAGTTTAGGCTCCAGTGACAGTCACTGCACTTTAAAAAAAAAAATATTTTATTTATTTTTAGAGAGAGGGGAAGAGAGGGAGAAAGGGCGGGAGAGAAACGTCAGTGTGAGAGCCATCCATCAGTACGCTGTCCAAGCAGGGACGGAACCTGCAGCCCAGGCATGTGCCCCGACCGAGAATCAAGCCTGAGACCTTCTGCTTAGCGGGATGATGCCCAAGCGACTGAGTCACGACCGTCACTCAACTTTACGTTAACACTGCAAGGTCCAGGGGCTTCAGACCCTCAGCTTGATTAGGTCCCCCAGGAAGGTTTATACTGTTTATTTCGGGAACTGTAGCTCCGGCTCACTGGGGACTGTTATCCTCATTCATGGAAAGTCTCAGAGTGCAGAGAAAGAGCCTGTGAAGATGTGTGCGGAGGGACTGAAGTGGTCGTTAGAGGGCAGCGGTAATTGGAATGGCGTGCAGACCCCACTCCAGCTAATCGATGAAAGGTGAGTGGTTTTTGTGAATGGGTGAGCGTGAGCCGCCTCAGGCTCTGTTTCTGTAAACAAGCCTGGTGCGCATCGCGCCCTCTTGAAAGTGTGCGCCGTGGACTTTTCACACACTAGCGTTTCAACCTCCTGTGACTCCGCTCTCAGGTGCCTCCATTGTATCAAAGGAAGTACAAACCTCTCGACTTGCCTTCTCGTCTCTGGAGCCAGGCTGGGCGGGCGGGTGGGCAGGTGGCTGGTCATCGCAAGGCAAGAAGAACGGGGCAACCCTACCTCACGATCAGGTGGCGTTGGCATGACAGTTGTGGACACATGAGTGTTGTCGTCTAGTGCAGAAAGCCACCGATCAGACGCCCTCCCCCCGTAGCTTATCTGAGTGACCGGAAGCCAGCCGCTTCCCCTCCCAGCTCTGCACCTCCTTGCCGTCTGGACCAAGTGCGCCCTCAGTTCTCTTCCAGCTCTGAGGTTCACTGTTGCAGAGTAGGGTGTGGGGAACCCAGGGTGGACCCGCTGGCCCTGGAGAGTGCAAACCAACATTCTAGACTTGCATTGCCTTGAAGCAAGAGGCCGCTTTGGATGTGCGCTTCCACTGGGGACAGGCTGGGAGAAGGGTGGGCTGTAGACGCCCAGGAGGTGGCTGGGATTCACTGCTCCGAAGGGCTCACTGAGCGGTGGCCGATGTAGGACAGGAAGCTAGCGATGCATTTCGGTGACAGGGTAGGAAGAAGCGAGTGGTTAGAGAAGGCATCTGCAGTCGGAATTTCAGTAGGATTTTTATTGCCTTGTGCCTTTGAAGTGACTTTTTTCTGGCCTGCCTTCTGCTGTTACCCAAGTGAATTATTCATAAGCACGTTGAGAAACACCGATGTAACGCAATTATGTTGAATGGATTTAAATGCGTTTAAATCATTCTTTTCAGCGGAAGTCCGCTTTCCCTCCTCCCGAGCCTGAGCCAGCGGATAGCTCCGCGGGTTCCCGAGACGCCGCCGAGACACGCTGGACGCTGAAGCACTTCTCCAGCCGTCAAAGAGAAATTAAAATGCTTTCTGTCATGGAGATGTCAGTCCTAGGCCATCTGGCTTTGGTGCGTCTGCAGAGCACATGTCACCTGGAGCAGAGGCCCTGGTCTTCACGGTGTCTCTTAACCATCACCCTCACACCCTTCAAGGCTTGGCGCTATGGTGACACCTCCCAACTCTCGCAAAGGAGGGCTCAGGTGCCTGCCAGTCGCTTGAGTGCTGGTATTGGGTCATTGCCATGGTCTTTGTTCGGCGATCAGTTCTCTCTCTGCCCTCACCGTAGTTTCGGAAGACTATGCTCGCTCATCATTTGTCTTTCTGCAAATAAGTGAGAAGCCACCTGCGGGTTAGGACTTGTACCTGTTTGTAAATTTTGGTTCTGTTCCCTCGCAGCCGGAGGGAGGCCCACGGAGGGGACAGGCTGTGCAGGTCCTTCTCCCACTCGGGCTCAACCTGGCAGAGCATCTGAGTGGCTTCGTTCCCATGGAGACGGGGAGGCTGGCTGGGCAGGAAGGGTGATGTGTGGGACTCGTATAGACTTGGGGGTGGGGGGGTCTTCGTTCAGAGTAGTGCAGGTGTGAAGGTGAGCACTTTCACGTGCTCAGTGTGGGTCGCCCTGGAATGAATAAACCAACAAAATCGAGTTTAAGAACCATTGCGTGAGCGAGGGTATGAGAGAGAGACTGTGTGTACACTTACAAGGTCTGGGCAGGTTCTTCCCCTCTGCCGAGTGGTAAGTTATTTTGGGTTTCCTGCTTCTCCTTGTGATTCTTGTCAATATAAATGCAGTGTCATCTATGAGGCGAAAGAGAGCATGTCATATAGATACCGTTCCTGCAGTGAAGGAGACATGCGACGAGGTCCGAATTACGAGTAACGTCAGGTGAGGTCCCAGTGCATCTCTGCAGGTATCCCCGCCCTTGTGACTCGGTTGTAGTTTCTGATGTTCCCCTCAGCCAGCTTGTTTTCTGCCAGTTCTATGCTAGGCAGTCAGCGATGAACGGAGCTTACGATTCCGTTGGGAGATAAGATGACATTCCAAGAGACAGGAAGAGAGAGACAATTGAGGCTGCATTAAGGCCCTCCATGAATTTTGGCCAAAGGAGGAGGAGAGATAACAAGTGCCCAGAGCTGGGGGGTGGGGGGAGAGTTCCATAGTTGGGGCTCGGCACGGGAGAAATATTTGCCTCGAGGCCTTTCGATAAGAACGCCTACCCTGGCTCAGTGCTGTTTGCCTAGCGTTGTATACACGGCCCTCAGCTCGCGAGCGGGTTGCCCTCCAGAACTTTGCCAGGTATTTGGAATGTGGCACAGATGACTTCATGAACATAGAATTCTGAATGGTGGTTGAGGTCCCAGCCGCGGCCCCTCCCCTGCCTCTGTACATCCACCCCCGAGCCTGTTTGGCTTAGCTTTCATTCGTTATCTGCAGCTTTGGTGCTGTGGGGGAGAGACTTGTTGAACTCACCCCAGATGGCGCCTTTGTTGTCTGATGGGTGAGGCAGGGGTGGGGGTGGGAAGGTGGTAGGTCCCACTTTACATCTGAAAAAAAAAAAATATATTTTCCCTCTCTGAGGGCCTAGCGCGCCCTGGACGCTCAGGCTTGGAGGAAGACAAGGTGTCCTTGCGGGGACCTGTCGGCACGCTGTGGGCATAGGGGTCAGGACTCAACACTCCCAGCTTCCAGCTGTTCTAAGTAGATTCTAGAACATGTCCACTGGGTGCTGTAGGAACTAAGAAGATAAGAAGTAGCAGGAGGTGCGTTTCTTGCTCTCAAAGGCCTCTGTTGGCTTCTGTGTGCTGGATTGGAGGTACATTACTTACGTCATGATTTTTAAGCTGTGCGTAAAATCACGCCTGGGTTGGACTGCCTGCTCCATCACCTGGGGCCACCAAGCAAATTATCTGCTAGAAGGTCCGTGAAGGGCCCGCTGAGCCCAAACCAGAGTGGGTGCAGCACATATTAGTTCCTTCTCCCTTTGCTTTCCTCCGACTTTGGATCCGAAATGTGGGGGTGCTGATTTAAGCTCTTTCTAATTTATGGAGAATTGTTCTCTGGAATCGTTGCCGAGAACAAAGGGATTCCAGGCGTTCTCGCTCTCTCCTTGTCTCCTGTCCCCCAGCTGAAGAAAAACTCAGCGTATGATTTTTGGCCTGGAGAAATATTAAATCTATGTTAAGTATGCGGACATGAACGGGCAAAGGAAGGATCTGTGGCAAAGAGGACCTGCTGAAACAAATAAGTAATGCAAATGGGCAGAAAGAAATATTAAGCCCATTGTGTCTTTCAGCTCCTGGTACTCAATGCGAAGAAAAAGTAGTGGGGAAAGTTGGTCATTTGAAGTAATGGCACGATGGGGGAGCTCGGAAGCTACCTGGGACTTTTCTGCAGGGTTTATAGAACGACTTGGATTACAGACGGTTTGAGCCGGGCAGCCCATTGAGTGTGGGTGATGATTCTTAACCACTTTCCGGTCTGGGATAAGGGGAAATCCCCAGGCCTGCAAGATAGTAGATAACAGCTCATTCAGAAGATTTGTCAGAAGGCTTCCTTTAGCATTCTGGGAAGATTCACGATACCTACACTGCGAAGCCATTTGGATTGTGTAAATTGTATGTTAACGTTTTTTGTCGTTGTTGTTTAATAAGCCGAGCCGTCGGTTGGAACTCAGCGGATTTGATTCTCTCATCCCGTGTTGCATGCCCAGAAGTCCAAGATCTCCCAGAATTTTTGTTACAGGAGTGACAGCAATTTTAGTTAGTGAGTTGGAAGGGCTTTGGGGCAGTTTAGGCCAGTGCACAATTAGCTGTATCAGTGATGAATATTTTGAGAAAATGGAAAGAATTAAACAACCTTATATTTCTTCTAGGATTTTATTTTGTCATTTGAGGTTGTAGTGAATGATTTAACTTTTGAGCTAATGCACAACGAGAATATAAAGCAAACCACAGCGGCCGAATAATACCTTTTGTATCTTCTGTCACTCCCCCACACCCCAACGAAAATATTCCGTTAGTATCATCTGCAAACCAAATCCTATGCATTTACCGGATCGGATTTTTAAAGTGAAATAAAACCAGCCTTAATTTTGGGAAATAGAGGATTTAGAGAGAACAGTTTCCAATGGGTTTTGTAAGAACAGCAGTACTCTTGATACCGAAACTGACACAAGAAAGAGAAAAAAAATGAACTGTAGACTGATACCTGTCGTGAACACAAAGATAAAAATACACGAAAATTCCAGAAAAGCAAATCTAGCAGCAGAAAAAAATGTTAATACTTCACTGCCAAGTTTAGTTTACCCCGGGAATGCAAAGTTGATTTAACAGTTGAAATTCAATCAATATAATTCACAATATTAACATGATAAAGTAGAAATAAACACGTGGCCCTTTCCTAAGATGCAAAAATTATTAAACAAAATTCACTAATCATTTCTTTTTTTGTAAATGCAATTTTGTTTTTATTTTTAAATTATTGCCTGCTGACAAATTCCCTGGAGTGTGATTATATAATCAAAACAAACCCAACCTTGCAGTGTTTAAGCTGTTATTATTTTTCTTCATTTTTTGTGTTTTGTTGGAAATAGTTTCATTGTTTGGACTTGCATTTCTTAATCATTAGCAAGGTAAAACTCTCCTGCATGATTCTTTTTTTCATTTATTGGGGTGACATTGGTTAATAAAATTATATAGGTTTCAGGGGTACAATTCTATAATACATCCTCCAAATATTGTAGTGTGTTTTCACCACCCCAAGTCAAGCCTCCTTCCCTCGCCTTTTATCCTCTTCTACCTCCTCCAACCTCCCTCCCTCTGATAATCACCATGCCAGTCGTCTGTGTCCATGAGGTTTTTTTTCCCCCTTAACACCTTCCCCCATTTCTTCCAGCTCTTCAGGTCATATAAACCTTTCACCCTTTTCCTAAATTGATTTTTAAGGAGACTCACCTTTTTGGCTTTTCCTGTTAAGGAAGTTTTCAGTGCAGGCCCAGGCATGCGTTTCCTGGAGGGGAGAGGCAGTCGGTCCCGGAGGGGCCGTGGAGCACTGACCGAGGCGAGGCAGGAGAAGCAGGGTCCACGGGGTGGGACGAAGAAGCCAGCTTGGGGACACGCTGTGCATCTGCGTGGGTCACCTAGTGAAAAGGAAGCTTAGAGATCTTTAGTCCAATCTGAAGGGGCTCGGGAACCCCTGCCCCATGGACTGCACAGGCCTGTCATCTACCTCTGCGCTTTCACTGTGACAGTGAATGTCCCCCTGGGGCCACAACTTCAGGTTACCATGAAGCTGAGACCACCGTAATGGAGGGACCCTTATCCTTTCTGTTTGTGTCTAAAGGTATGCTTGACTGGGGGTGGGTCTCCCAGCTCCGAGGGGGTTTGGGGGCTCCCGAGTGCTTTGCTCTGTAGAACATGCTCCGGCGTAGCAAGTGAAAAGCGGCTTTTTCCTGCTGTGGAGGGAAAAGGTAGCAGAGGGCAGAGACAGCTGGCCTCACTCCCAGCCACTCACAACCAGCTCTTGCAGACTGACACTGTATCTGTGGGTTTGGCGATTTCAGGGTGAGCTGCCGTGAAAACCTAAGAACGGGCTTTGGCCCTTAACATACAGAAGTTCGTATAGAACTCCATGTTTCCTGAGCACGTCCTAGGAAATAGCTTCTCGTACCTTCCTTGATCCCCTGGAAAAGGCAGGTGAGTTACAGAGAAACTGCGACTTGGAAAAGGACCGGAAGATGCGGCCACAGCCACACCCACACCCATGGCTGTGAGAGCCAAGACCGATTAGAATCTGGGACGCCCCCCTGCCACCCTCCATCGACTGTCTCCAGCCAGGCACACTGTCTCCGTCCTGTGGTCCTGTGCCATCATCTACCTGTTCCCTTTTCCTGTTCCCCAGGGCTCTTGGTCGGCTGCGAGGGCTGTGGGTGCAGTAAGCCTCAAGGGTGCCATTGCAAACGTGCCAAGAGAAAGGTAGCCACCGGATAGTAGACGCAGAGCCCCAGCATTTATTAGGTCAGAGTCTTTGTCTTCTTGTGACTTTATTGCTTTCTGAATAGGGAAAAAAAAAAAATCCATGTCTCAATCCAGGCATTAACAATGTTGATAAAGGGCACTTTGGCTAATCTGTGGTTAAAGCTTTTCAAAACCTGTTAGAAGATCCTCCTGCATTTGGAGGTTCCCAGCCCCGGCCCCTCACTGTGCCTGCCCCTCCCCCACCCCAGTGCTTCTGCAAGAACCACTGTGACTGGATCTCCAAGGAGCCTGCTGATATCACCCAGGCACGTCCCCTTTTGGACCCCAGGGTGTGGACCCGGGGGTGCAGAGAGACCTCGGCATGGGTGAATCAAGCCCAGCCCCGCTCCCGGCCCCCGTGACAATTAATCTCTTAGAAAGGGCTGTGTTTATGGTGGCAACTGGCATTTATCGAGCAATTAACAGGCACCTCTTGAGAATTCCCATTCAGCCTTTGTCACAGTCCGTAGGGTGGCAACTGCCATTCCCTTTCCCGCAGGCGAGGACAACTGAGGCCCGGAGATATGACGTCATATGTGTAAGGTATCAGGCCGCTAAGCAGCCCATGGAGTCCAGGCCTGTGTTCCTGTTGTGCTAGACCCTTTCCCAGGGCGCCCCTGTGTACCATCTGATGAACACACACCCAGTGGTGACTTGGTGGCCTGTCTTGCCTGGGAGGAGGGGAGGCACCTTATCGGATGAATTCTTGGTGGCCTGCTTTAGCCAAGGGCCCCTCCCTCCCTCCTCCCCTCCTCCCCCTCTACCTGCCTCTTCTTCTTACATGGTCAGAAAATACACGACTCTTAAAGGAAAGGTGACGTTGGTGACACCCGCATAGTCCAGTCACAGATGCTCGCTTATGAAACAACCCGTTTCTGAGTTTTCATACTTGTTTTCGTCTCAGACTCGAAGTCCCCCTCCCACCGCCCCCCACCGCAGGATTCATTTTCACGTGGATGGATGATTTCAGCGTGGTGAGCCAGCTTCGATTCCGATCTGTGATCTGGCACCTTTGTTTGGCGGATTTTTAACCAGGAGATAGCAACCTTTTTTCTTTTTAAAAATCCTTCTTTAATCTTGTGTAACTATCTTTAAATGAATGGATGCCTTAGCTCTGATGAATGGCCGTTTGTGGTAAAGGAAGACAGGGATGTGGTTTAGAGTCAACTTTTTATTCTTTTATAACAAAAATACGTAACAGTCATGCGGGGAGGAAAATATCAAGTGTCAGGAAATGATTTATCGGAATCAGATCATGGACTGCCGATTTTACCCCGAATTAAGCTCCTGAAAAATGTGTTGGCTGCGTAGCCGCGTGTTTATTTTCTTCTTCTTTTCTTTATTGGGCACGGCGAACTTGTGGTTGCCTGCCCAGAGTTTCATTCTGTCCCCCGCAGGCAGACAGCCAGAATTCGCTCGGGAGTTTTTCTCGAAGAGATGAAGGTTCTCTGACACGTGGCTCTCCCGCCACTCCGCAGTCAGGCCTGCTTCTGGGGCCCAGGTGGTGGGCTGTCACCTGCACTCAGGTGGTCTCCTTTCTGGAGGCAGCAGCGGATGTGACCCTCACCCCTTCACACTGCAGTGGGGGCTCAAGGGCAGCGCTCAGGTGTTCTTACCTGGGAAGGGCCTTAGGCGGTCCAGGGGCTGGCTCCTCGCAGACCGTCCTCCCGGGGGGCCGGGCAGGGGCTCAGATTCCCGTGGGCCTGGTCACCGTGATCAAGGGATGGCAGGAGGGTGCCTGGCACCCTGTCACTCCAAAGGAACGAGGGTCTAGCCAGGCCGCCGGGCCGGGAAGGGTGTCCGGAAGGCTCTGCGGTAGATCTGACCCCGCTGCTGCCCCTTAAAACCTCCTCCTCTTCTTTTCCCATCAACAATAAAAGTAGCAGGGTCTGGCCACTGTCCTCCTTGAAGATGACTTCTGCACTCCCTTTTCAAAGATGTATTTTTGTTTTGCACATTCCTGGACCTATAAACACACCCGCAGCTCTTCAAGGCAGGCGTGTTAGTGAAAAGTGGTGTTTGCCGTCGGTTGCCCCTGTCTGTCCGCAGACCTTTTGTCCGTCTGGGAAAGGCCGACTGGGCTTGGTGGGGATGGGCACGGTCAGACCACGGGCTTCAGCCAGGGTGGGCTCTGTCACTGCTGGCCAGGACCCCAGGGAGTAGGGAATGGCCCTTTCTCTGTGCAGCTCATTGCATGGCTTCCTTGTCTCTGGTGGCAGAGCCAACACCTTTGTCCTATGTCGAGTAAGGTCCTTCTAGTAGGAGGTAGAGTTAGACAGACCTGGCTTAAAGTCTTGGCTCTGTGACCTCCTGGCTCTGACTCATGGGTCAAGAGCTTACCTTTCTGGGACTCTTCTTTTATAATTAGGACACTTGTCCCTTTCCCAGATGGTCGTGAGGAGTGAGGGAAGGGGTGGCGCATGGGACAGTCCCTCAGTGAAATCCCAGGTAGTATTTTTATTCCCGTGACTGTAATTGTTCAAGAATGAAAGGGTTACAAAGCAGGCACCAAAAACAAAACAAAACAAACAAAAAAAAACTGTGTGTTGAAATTACTTCCGATTCGTACGGTTCCAGAAAGTAGAGTCCTCACTATGCAGCTGTTTTAGAAAAAGTTAGATCGTCATAGAAATTAAGTGAAAAAGGTATAGACTGTTGTATGTAGCATGATCCCTCAGGTCTACCTTTTTTTAAATTTTAAATCCTCACCCGAGGACTTTTATTCATTGCTTTTAGAGAGAGGGGAAGGGAGAAAGAGAAACATCAATGGGAGAGAGAAGCATCGATTGTTTGCCTCCTGTGTGTTCCCAGACCAGGGATCAAACCCGCAACCTTTCGGTGACGGGACGATGCTCCAACCAACTGAGCCATACCGGCCAGGGCCCTCATCTCTGCCTTTATAAAGAGCATAGATGCTGGTAAATGCTGGTATAATCATTACAGTTTTTTTCCAGAAAGAATCTCGAAAGAGAAGCATTTACGTCCCATGGGAAGGGACTGGAGATGCTGGGTGACAGACAGCAACTCACTTCGTCCTGTTTGGGCTTTTATTGCTTTTATTCTTTCCATAGGTCATCAGGCAGCATCTGGACAGTAGGATTACAGTCCATTTTTAAATTATTATTATTATTTTTTAGTTATACTTCTTTGCGTTAAAAAAAACACAACAATATCTTAATGCGTTTTCTTAAGGTAGACTTTTCCAGATCAACTTGGCCTTCCGTGAGAGTAGGCACCGTGTGAGGTCTCAGTGGGCTCCCCCACAGCCTGAGGACACGTGCTGGGCACCTTTTGGCCTTTCCCACTCAGGAACAGGAACCTGGGATTCACCTTCACCCGCTGTGAGCGCCCAGCTGTGGGCCCTGGCTGGGACCTTGGTCTAGCACGGCCTTGTGTGTGTGTGTATGTGTGTGTGCGCGCGTGCGTGCGCACACATGTGCACGTGGCAGGCTTGGCTAAGGCCTTCCCTGCATGACCCTTGGAAAGAACACCCAGTTTCTGCAGGTCCATGATTTTGTAATTATAAATTTATGGGATCACAACGGCCCATATCTTAACAGCCCAGTAAAAAAGCAGAATTTGTGTCAGTGCTTCCCTTTCGCAAACATGGTGATTTGTAACTTTAGCCTCCTGGATGCTCGCGGTGAATGTTTTATGGGCAAAAGGGGCAGGAGTACATCAGGGGAAGGATGTTTTAAAACCAGGGCCGCTCAGACTCAAACGTCCGTCCGCGTCCACCACTGCATCCTAGGCACCACCTTTGCCAGGCCGCCTCACCTGTCGCAGAAATCAAGGTGCTGCACCACGTCAGTGTTTTTCAAATTGTTTGACCACACCTGCCGGAAGACATAGGTTTACGTCGTAACCACAGGACAAAATTAAGTGTGTAACGAAAGTGTTTCTAAAGCACGTATTACACGGCGCGAAAGAGGCTCGCCCTTCCGAATGTCTGCGCCGTCCCACGGCATTTCTTTATTCTCATGCTGGCAGAGATGCATTCAACCGATTTGGGCAACTACCCATGAGCAGTAACCAGGGCTTTGATAAGCATTTTATTCATATCAAGGCCTGTAGCGCCGATTTCGAGTCTCTCGGGTCTGAGCGGAGAGCCCTGTCCTCGTGCACGTGGAGTGAGCCTTTGAGGTCCGCCTTCTGTTTTCTTAATGAAAATGGGGAGTGGAGGCCTTCCTATGTCTCTTCATGGCTCTTCCCAGAGGGAGGGGAGGGTTTTAAGAATGCGAGTATGTGTTCCCAACAGTAGGAGGATGTATTTTATTGTCCACCCAGAAGCAGTTTTGAATATTGGAGAGCTGCTGTATCTTGGATAATTTATAACAGTCTCCACTTTGTAAATTAATTTATCAGTCTGTTACCGAAGTAACAAAAATCATGGCAAACTTTATACCTTCCTGTTTTCCCTCATACTTTTTCTCGTAATGCAGAAAAAACTAAAGAATGCTACCACACTGATGTAATCACCAGTAAATTAATTTATACCGAAGGTTGTTTTTTTTTTTAAATTAGATTTAGGGCGGTAACATAATATTTGAGTGTTTATTGTGTACTGAGCGTTCTAGTAACTCCCACTTGTAAATAACCCTGTTAGCTAAGTTCTAGCCAGGCTTTCTTGGGCATGTGGAATCATTAGGTGGGTTTTGAAAATAACTTGGTCTGTGTAAAGGCCCTACCAGGTCCAAACTGTTGTGGGCCGGTGCCTGGGAACCTTTGACGGCCATTTTGAAATGTTACCATAGTGATAATTCTTCTGGAATCTCAAGTCATTAAAAGCGATACGGCGAACTGGGCCCTGCGCTCTCAAAACGGACGTCACGGGATGTGGGCTTGCTTTTCTCCACATTGTAGCTCACGCCCACTGAAGGAACCTCGTCGCCCAGCCCTGCACCCTGATGAGGACCAGTTTCTGCACTGCCGTTTCCCCCCTGCGTGAATCATCCATCCACAGAATCATTAACCCCTAAGAATGAATGGCATGTTAAAAAAAAAAAAAAGGTTCAATTTTCCCCTCATTGGACTGCGGTTGTTCTGCGCCTTGGTTCCTTCTCCTGGTGTCTTTTTCAAATGCTGGGTGATGACAAAAGATTAATCACCATTGGGGCCGCTGCCCTGGGTCGGTTTATTTCCGCGGCTGGCCGGGGCCGTGGCTGCGCCTCGGTGCCCCTCACCCCGGGCTGCGGCGCCTCCCCGGGGAGGATTGGCAGTTGGCTCACATCATGTCCTGTTTCCCGGAATGTGCTGTGGACGCTTCAGTGGACAGTGCCCCCTTTCAGGCTGGCGCTGCCCCGTTCGCTTCGGAACCCCAGGGTCATAATTAAAGGAGTCTAAATTAGCTCCTTCTCCCGTTAGAAGAATACAGGTTGGAGACTCGTGAATGGCGAGGAACCGGTTGGGCCAGGACATGAAGCGGACCTTTGGAAACTGTGGTTGAAATTGACGGCATGTTTATGCACCGCCGTGGTGTTTGGTTCTGCTTGTTGACTAGCGTTGCTGGCATTGGGGGAAGTCCAGCTCCTCCTCGCCAAGTGGGTAGCCTGAGACCGGCTGCATTTATTTCGCAGCATTCAGATTCAGCAGACATTGGCTGGGGCTACCCGCTGCCAAGCTCCGGGCTCAGCCCTGAGGATCTGAAGGCAGGACAGACGTAGCCGCCGTCCTCGAGGACCCCGACCTGGGGTCCTGACTTGTGCATAAGCTGCAGGGCAGCGTGGCATGGATTTTATTAGGACTGTGCGTGAAGTGCATTGGGACACTGGGAGAGTGGGGTTGGCACAGACGGGTCAGGGAAGGGCTCTCAGATTAGCAGGGTGTCATGGGGCGCAGTTCACCAGCCAGCAGAACTTAGGGGGGCGGGGTGAATAAAGGCAGTGTAAGAGTGAATTGGGGTGGGCAGATTGCCTTGGAGAAGGAAGGCGAGAAGGCTGGCTGCTCCGCCTGCCCAGGGCGACTGGACATAACTTTACGGGTGGTGGCCGTGAAGCCAAGGATGCTGTAAGCAGATCTGTGTCCCCTCAAGGTTCTCTGAGAGTCACGTGGGGAGGGAGGGAGGGAAGCTGCTTGGGGTGTGAGCATGGAACAGGGTGCCGGAGACCTTTTTGGGATCGATTTCGCAGGACTTGGTGGGGGGTGAAGGTGACGGGCCATGTGGAAGAAATGCACAGAACTTAAGGAGCCTGAGGGCCTGTTGGAGAAACAGGTTGATCTTTGGTGCCACTAACTAGGACAGAAAAGAAAAAAAAAAGGATGCAAATTTGGCAGGGCATGGAGAGAGAGAATGTTTGCAGTTTCGACTTGCTAAACTTCAGGTGCTGTGGCCTGACCGAGTGGAGCTGGTCTGGGAGGTTTCTGCAAACACTGACCGGCTGGAAGTGGGGACAACACGGGATACCCGTTTTGGGAGACATCCCAGTTCTTAGGAGTCGTCATGGCGAGTGGGAAGAAGAGAGCCCCCAGGGCACATTTTTTTTTTATGCCAAAAATGCATAAATTTTTTTTATATCTATTTCTTAAGACAAAGAAGTGTTTGTCTTTTGAACGAGAAGGGGGAGCGGATACAGAGGCTATCCGTGACGTTGAACACCTGGCCCATTCCACAGAGGTTTCGGGAACCCTCCACAGCTCTGAGCGACCCCAGGGCTTGGGTCCAAAGGCTCCTCTGAGTCTCTAGGGGAGGAGGCTGTTTTGAAGGACTCAGGGTCTTCCTGTCAGATGTCAAATCAAACATCTCAAGAGGGAGATGACGGGACCCCAGAGAAGGCCTTGTTTAACCCCCGTGTGAGCCACAGGTGGCCACAGTATCTCAGCTAGGTAAGCTCACCCAAGGCCGCTCACCCCTTGGAAGGGCCAGGCCTTTCCCCCAACACTGTCATTTGAGAGAATAATGTTCCCAAATCCCTGAGCTTGTTCTCAGTAGAAGCAACTCTCAGCCTAACGGCCTGATAACGATGAGAAGCCTTGAACCGCCGCCCCGACCGCTGATCACCACCAAGACCCTAACGCGATCCGGGTGGGACATAGGGCTGCTCCTGCCTCCTTCTGTTTCCCAAGTTACCACGCAAGGGACCTCAAACCATGCACTAAAAGGCGTCTTTGGGAGGCCAAGCCTAGGGATTTGTCTAGTTTACCTCTAATCATCTCTTCCTTTCCCTTTCTCTCAAGCCTTCTGTGTATATAATTCTGAGCATTGGATCTGCTAACCGACAAGACCATAATGGGGGCTGATATTACATACCGTGGAAGTCCTTTACAAACAGGGCACGTTGGTGACAGAATGTCCCCAGCGGTAGATAACCTTAGCCTGCCTCGGGGGACCCTCAGATGCTGGTCGTGTGTGCTCCCATTCTCAGAGGTAAAAGAATGTGCAAACCATCTCTATAAAATCGCCTACTATTTCCATTTGTAGTTTTTGTTGCACTGTAATTTCTTTGGGTTTCATATTCTCCGTAATAGCCTCACTTCATGTGAAGATCACTCAGGTTTTGTGACTGGGTGTAATAACAGGTGTTCTCCTATGGTCATTTTGCTCCGTCGTATTAAAGATATGTCATACGACGTATTGGTGTTTTTTTTTCCCTTCTTATTTCACCTTTAAAACATTTTAAAATAATAGGCTATTTGTGCATCTTTTATTTCAGTGTAGGTCAGCCTTGGTCAAGTCGCAATATTTCTCATCGAGCTTTCTTTTTCCCTTAAAACGGAAGCTCATGGTGCAAAATAGCGCGTTTCTGCCCTCCCGCTGTCCCCAGCGCTGCCCAGAGCCGTAAAGGTGGCATTCGCTTGGCAGTAAAGTCACTGACCCCAGACCTGCGCCACTTCAGGCTTAGTCAAGCGCTCACAGAGCAACTTGAAACTTGAACGGAGGCGTGAGCTTGATAAATCAGCGCCTGTGCTGGACTAATGGGTGGCCGCCATTGTGAACGTTAACTGCGCTTTAATGATGCCAAGAGGCTGATTGTGCAACCTTTCAAGGCCTCCTTGAATGTGCACAAGAACCAAACGCATATGTTGCCTTCCTATCGGGGAAGGACCTTGAAGGAGCCACTAAAACCACTTCCTTCTAAGTGCAATTTTTTTTTTTTTGGCATTGTTTCGACATTGCCTTCTACGCTAAGACAAATTTGTGGGTTAACATGAATTTTTTTTTTTTTTTTTTTTTTTTTTGCTACAACCTGCATGTAAACACTGGTCCCAAGGAAGGGCTAAATAACTACTTCCAATTTCCTGCATTAAAAAAAAAAAAGACTGGTAGAAATATTCTTTCTTCTGTCTGCCTCCCGGAAAGTTCTAATGGCAGTGCTGATTGGATTGTAGCTGTGCTGACGGGTCCAGACTTGAGGGGTGCTCTTTACTGGCATACCTGGGGCTCCTGAAACAGGAGAGGTGGGGACATGGCCTCCCCATTGTAGCCATTCCCCATGTGAAATGGGCTATGTGACCCGTCTTCACTTTCATGTCCAAGGCTGGGTGGGGGGTGGTTGGCATTTCAACTGGCTTACGCACACATTCACACACACACACACACACACACACACACACGAATATTTTTATCTTCATGGAAAAGTCAGGGTTCAGCAGAGTCCCTGGGGATGCCCAATGACACACCTGCCTGCGTAAGGACTTCATTCTTGCAGTCCATTTGGTGGGTCCCACAGCAGTTTCAACCCTCCATGCCCCCAACTTCCGGTTCAAATGCACACAAGCCAGTGCTCCCTTCTGACCGGCAAAGACTCATTTCTGCATGTTTTGTCCACCGGGAGAGGCTCTCGGTCGCTGCCTTTCACCAGCGTGTGGTGGGGCAATGATGCTCGGAGGGACCAGCCGGGGCCACTGGGTCCCCAGCCTCAGGGAGGAAGAGGACAGATTTTCCACCTGCGGAAAATGCGGATATTCTGATCAGAAGAAAGAAGTTCATGAAGACCACCCACCCACCCACCCAAGATGGGCAGTACAGGTTTGCAGAAACACATTTCAGGGTGTGAATACATTGGAGGTACTTCAAAGCATAAATACACAACTTTGGTTTATGTAGTGAGTTTAGAGAGGGAGAGAGATGTACGCTTTCTTCATGAGAGAATTTACTGTGGGACACAGGCAGCCTCTAGCTTCTCTCTCCCTCTCACTTAAGTCTCTTCTGCCTCGGAAAAGAGCCTTGTGCCATCGCGTGTTGTCAAAATCATATTGAACAGACATTGAATCAAAAACTTGCGGGATCATCCACTAGAATGGTTTCCTGTACAGCACTCCCCGGAGTGGGGGGGTATCGCAAGTAATTAGTCATCCATTTCATTGATCTATCGTTTGTATTAAAAAAAAAAAAATCCAACCAACAGAGGACGTGCAGTGAGCCGCTCAACGAGGGGAGACAGTGTTTTGATTACATTAATCCATATCCTGTTAGTTGTCTTTCCTTCCGTCGCTGTTGCCGCTGGTAAAGTTACTAATGTGAACTAATTACATCGGCTCTGAAAAACCAGACTTTCTAATGCATCTCAGCAAGAAAGGTTAATATTATCAATTGAACAGCATGAAGGAAACTGTGCGTATTGAACTCGAACCATCCTAAAAGCCTGGATGAAAAACCCAGTGGCTTCTTTTATGACTCTGGGAGAACAGCTATTGGTGCGACGAGCTTAATACTTTCCATCTCTTTGAGTCCGATGAGGCGGTGGGCAGTGAGCGTTAGGTGCTCCCTGCTTGCAGCGGGGGACCTGGTAGCCAGCCGTGTCTGAGATAGCAGACCACATCACAAAAGCTGCTCCTTCTTATTAAAGGCTTGGCAGGGGGCATATTTTCCTGTGCAGTGGGGGCTTATTTATTTATTTAGATTCTCACTGGAGGATATGTTTATTGATTTTAGAGAGAACGGGGGAGGGAGGGTGGGAGAAAGGGAGAGGGAGGGGAGGTGGAGAGAGAGAGACAGAGACAGAGAGAGAGAGAGAAAGAGAGAGAGCGAGAGAGAGAAACATTGATTGGCTGTCTCCTGCACACTTCCTGACTGGGGATTGAACCTGCAACCTTGTGGTGTACAGGATGACACTCCCACCAACGCAGCCACCTGGCCAGAGCAGTGTGGGTATTTTTAAAGAGAAAAACAAATCATCTCACCCCAGAATGGTAGTAGCCTTCTGTTTTCAAAGCATCTATGAATTATCGAGACAAAAAATCACAATATACCTGAAGTGTGTCATTCCTCAGGGTCCCGAAATGCTTCACCCTCCATGCAGCTGGGCAGGAAAAAAACATATCAGTGTAAACTTAGCCCAGGCCTGGGGCATGAGTGACTTGGAGCCAGGTCTACAGCAGAGCAGTTTGTGGGCAATTAAGGAGTTTAGTAAAATTTGAAAATAAACCCAACAGAATGAGTGCTGTGCTTGGTTGCTGTTGAAGCAGGCAAGGGCGGGGAACCGCTTGGTCTGGCTGAGAGGCAAAGTGCTGGAGGGGACAGGTGGGGCCAGCTCATGGGGCACCTGTGCAGGCTGGCCAGCTACGACACTGTGGGAGTGTTGTAAAAATCTCCGAAGTGATTAAAATCATTTTGGTACATTAACTCTAGGCTGAGGTGGCTTGCTCTGGACCAGTTCCAGCCAGAAGGGCTTTCGGGTTAATATTCTTAGCACACGCTTTGCTGAAGTTCACATTTTCAATATAATATTTTAAAAGACTTTATTTTATTTTACTTTTAGAGAGGGGGAAGGGAGGGAGAAAGAGAGGGAGAGAAACATCGGTGTGAGAGAGAAGCATCAATCGACTGCTGCTCGTACACACCCCGACCCAGGACCTGGCCCATAAGCCCGGCACGTGCGCTGACCGAGAACGGAACTGGCGACCTTTCAGTTTGCGGGATGACGCCCACCCAACTGAACTACGCCAGTCAGGGCCAAATTTTAATATAATTTTATTTCATTTTATTTTTTAAGAGAGGGTACCGGTCATTTGGAATTGTTTCCAATTAACACTGTTTTCACGTGTTGCAAAAAATTCACCTGTGTAATAATCGCCCTCAGAATGAGCCCTCGGGACATGTACGGTCCATCGCCGTTTCATAGTGTAAATAGGTTATTTTTAGGCTTTCTTTTCAGTGCCACTTCATTCAGTGACTAGGCGCTTCCGTGTCTGCCTTTTGAACATAAGTACAAATTAGATGGATGTAAGCATACCGGAGGAAGATGGGAGCGTATTACTATTCCTGTCTTTTGCTATCGATAAGACGTAGAAGCATAAACACATGGAAACGGCGTTGCCATGACACAGAGACGTCGTGAAGTTCTTACAAGGTAACTTCGTGGTAACTGGGATTTTCATGTCATTTGGACTAGGCAGGCCAGTGACTCATTCGTCTCTTCTTTTATGGGTTCGCTCATTAGATAAATATATATTAAATGACTCCCTAGGCACCAGGGAGTCATTTGCACGCACTGGCAACTACCCACATGCAGTGACTTGGGAGAAACATTAATCACACCAGCCACAAACAAATTGAACATTGCATCTGTGATGAGTAGTAGCACCACAAAGGCCAGGCGTGGTGCCGTGAGACCCAGAGGGAAAGGAAATAATGTGTAAAGAGCCTGTGGTGGGAATGGAGGGGATGGAGGGTTGGGGACCGGACCATGGCAGGGCCCAGAAGCCCTTGTTGAGGGTTTCCTGTTTACTGTATGAGCAAAGGGAAATCAGTGGAAAATAGTAAACAGATGTGGGGTGTATGTGAGAGAGAGAGAGAAAAACACTATCATGTTTGCATTAAAAAAAAAAAAAATCCCCCCGGCAGCAGTGTGAAGAATAGGTTGGAGAAGAGGCCACCCTGGACTCATGGTGGAGATAAGAAGTTGACAGTAGAGACATTAGGAGGAAAATTAGCCCAGAGCGGGTGGGCAAGCAGGACGTCGAGGAGGAGAGTCCGTGGCTCTGGCTTGGGCAGTGGTGATGGCAGTGTGTCCTGGCTGGAGGAAGATCAGGTGGTGAAAGTCTTAAGCAGGAGTCTGACCTTGGAGGTGGGGAGTCTAAGGCCCTTTGGAAATGTGGCCTGGTGCCCCGTGGGGGTCGGGGTCGGCGCCTTCCTGGTGAAGGTGTCCTGGTGGAGGTGGTATCAGAAAGTAGAAGCCCCTGTGAGCACCCAGGGTAGGAGTGGGCGGGGAGAAAGCTATACCTGAAGGAAAGTCAACACTCGAGGGCCAGAGAGAGGATGCAAGCCTGTCGAGGAGACCCATGTGGTCCGAGCTCCAGGAAGCCACCAAGAGGGCCTGGTGTCCAGGATTCCTGGGCAGAGGCTGTTAAGAGGAAAGGGGTTGTTGGAAAGTGCCCAATGCCACTAAGGAGCCAGCTAGGGAGAGACGGGACGAGATCCCCTGGGGACCTTTGAGGGCGTCCCATCAGAGCCCATTCCTTGGCACAGTGGGTCTGCGGTGGGAAGGGGACCATGGGGAGGTGAGGACATAGGCATGGCTGTGCCGGGGACGGGAGCCGTGGGGAGGCACCCTGTCCATGGGAGGGACTGCTGGGCAGGGAGGGGTGGGTCACTGAAAGCAAAGGGGACAGCCCCAGTAAGACCCAGAGACCCCAGGATGGCTCCAGGGCACGGGCGACAGATGGAGGGATTCGCTTCAGAGACAAGAAAGGACAGACGGCTGCCACTTTATGGCATTGACTGTAAACTTGGTGGATGTTGTCTTATTTGATTGTACAAAACCCAGTGAGTAGAAATGGCCGCCCTCCTTCTAAAGAGGACGACACTGAATGCTGGGGACTTAGGCAGCGTGCCCCAGGTGCCACCGCCCCCTGCCCCGGCCCCCCAGCCCTGCTGCCTCAGCAAGAACTGGGGTACAGGGCTGGCCTTGGACTCTGACCTTGAGGCCTGGGTGTAGCTGTCTAATGACTTTCTTACCCAGCACAGTTGCATGAACTTAAGGCTTTAGGCTGGGGATGGTCGCACTTATTTTAATAATTAGTTCCTTCTGTGCTAATATTAACTAGCAGAGGGAGAGGGAAGCTAAGCCCTCTTCAGGTAGAATGGTGGTACCTGGTGTGCGGATTTATTCCTCTGAGCTTTCCACTAAAACCACAGGAGTCAGTTCACACTCTGTGGTGCTCTTGGAGTCACGAAACAATGGCCATGCATTTATGAAAAAACGGGACTGGTGACTTCGTTGGAGTGCAGGAAGCGTTGGTCCACATGAGCTGCCCGCTGGACCCCCGAGCTGCCCACACCAGGGTGCAGAGATGTAAAGACAGTGCCCCGTCTGGAGCTCCTGAGTGGCAGTGCTGTCTCTCCTTTCTGAGTCCCTTCTCCTGTCCCACTGGCAGGGCAGGGGCGCTGTGTTTCTCCTAGGGTTTGTTATGCTGTCCTAAAGCTGAAGGAGGAAAGAGACCCTTGAGCTGCAGGTGCCCCATGAAAGACGTCTGGCCGAAGCTGCTCACTGCTCTTCCGAAGCCTCTTTGGAGAAACTTCTCTTTTCTCCTCCTTTCCTGTTGGTCGGGGGGGAGGCTGTGAAAGCTGCTCTAAAATCTAAAAGTTTGTCCAGCGGCCTCTATTGTCAAGATGATGGAGACACAGGAACTCTCGTCCCAGTGCAAAATGGCACGGCCCTGGGGGGTGGCGAGCTGGCTGGATCTGCCCAAGTCATGTGACTGTGTGTGAACTTTAACCTAGAAATCCCGCTTCTGGGAATTTTTCAGACAGACCCACCTGCACAGACACAAGTGGCAGCGTCGTGATGGTAATAGATTGGAAACAACTCACCCATGCTTCCGTAGGGCACTGGCTCATAACCTAAGATACAGGCACAAAACGGAATACTTCACAGCTTAAAAAGGCACAGAACCCCTGTGCTCTGTGTGAATAGGTCTCCAGCATAGGAAGTGAAAAAGGCAGAGGACACTTTTGTGTAAAATTAAGGAGTGGGAAAGGAGACGGTATCTTTGCATTGGCTTGTGTTTTTATCAACTGGCACTGGAAAGAAAACCAAGAAACTGACTAGTGTGATGGCACATGGTTGTGGCAGGTGGCGGACAGGGGAGGGACAGGGGTGGGAGTGACGTGCCTCCATGTACATTTTCGTGTCATTTTTTATTTTAAGTCTAGCACTTATGTATTAAAACATAAAGAATTTCCGGGTTTCCCCAGGATGCTTCTCAGAGACCACCTGGCAGTCCTGGGGGCTTGTGTGAGCGTTTTCGACATTTGGCATTTTTCTTACATCAGCCACAACGGAGGAGAAACGTCCTTCCTGCCTCCCTCCTTCCCTTCCATCCTCCTTCTCCCTCCTTCCCTTCCATCCTTCCTCCTTCCCTCCCTCCCTCCCTTCTTTCCTTCCTTCCTTCCTTTCTTCCCTCCTTCCCTCCTTCCTTTTAATTAAATTTACTGCGGTGACACTGGTTCACAAAGCCAGACGGGTTTCAAGTGTACAACTCAATAAAACATCGTCTGCGCACTGCATTGTACATCCATTACCCCAAGCAAAGTCTCTTTGTATATTTTCTTTGTTTGTAGAAAGGGGTATTTCCAGATAATGTGTTTGTCATGTATGTATGTATGTATGTATATATGCCGTCTTATTCTTTCATCATTCAAGTCACAAGATCTGCTGATCGAATATACTCCCATGTTTCAAAAGAACATTCTTTTTGGTTGTTCTGTTTTGTTTTTAATTTGTGAGTTGAGGCCCCTAGGTGCACCATGGGTAAGGAATTCAAATATGGTGAAGAAACTCTCAACACTGGCTCCAATCAGTGTTGCTCTTACACTGTATTTCTCCAGGGGACCCCGTGCTCTCTTGAGGGATGGACTTGTATTTCACCAGGTTCACAGATCACTGTGATTAATTTTTCAAGTGATCAGCTCTTGAACTGTCTGAGGTCAAATGTGAATTTAATAATGGAAATTCAAGCT
Organism: Mormoops blainvillei; assembly: GCA_004026545.1. Taxonomy (NCBI): domain Eukaryota; kingdom Metazoa; phylum Chordata; class Mammalia; order Chiroptera; family Mormoopidae; genus Mormoops; species Mormoops blainvillei. Next base: position 142,291 of record PVJD01000690.1, read on the forward strand.
GGTAACTCCGTACCCTTCAAACTGTAGCTCTATTCATTCCCATTCATTGGCACCCTTTCCCCACCTAGTTTGGAATGAGAGTGTGTCATGTGGGTACCAAGTCAATCAATGGGACATGGGTTATTTTGCATCATAGGTTCCTCCTGATAGCCACTGAATCGCATGAGAAGAGGTGTGTGAGTGTGAGAACTCTGTTGTGTGGTCCCGGGTGGATAGGTGGGTGGGGTGGTAGTGATTAGAAGAGGATTTTGAGATTGAAAGAAAAATAAAGCTACCCCCAAGTACAGCCCTGGGACAGTGAATGGACTGGTGGGTTACCACTCTGTGGTTGGACTTTTTGGGGAATCCATGAAGCTCTGCGGTATCTCTGAAGGGCAAGAAAGAAACAATGATATGGTAAAATTTAGGTCAGCTTTGTTGCTGCATATGGTATCGGGCATCACTGGCTTGTTGGGAAATGGCTTCTTACTGACTTTTAAAAATATCTCCTATAATAGAAGCTTTCGTAGCTGAATGTGTTTGCTTTGTGTGTGTTGGGGAGGCGGTTCGGTAGGCTAGCGATCTTAAGAAGCTGCTTGGAACAGAGTGATAATATTTGCCTATTGAATAATTCCAACACTAAAAAATACTCCCCCTCCACCTTAACTTTTATTTCGATTTGCTTAGCGCTACCGGGGAGTGATCCTTCCAGGAGCAGAATAGGCTTCCGCATTTATACTTCCGCGCGTATAATTTGTCCTTTCGTTACCCTGTAGGTGCATTTCTCAGCAATTATATGCAAGATGAAAATGGTGTGCAAGTAGTCTTTTTTTTCTGTTGACTTTCACTGTAAAATCTGAAAACTGCAAGGTCTAGAACAAATCCCCTTTATGATCCCTAACTTGCCTTTTTTTTTAGCACCCAGAGCGTTTTAAAACTTTTGGCAGTGTAAGCAGAGTTAGCCCACTGGGGATTAATCTGTACGCTGGTATCTTCACTGCAAACATGTAGTTAGTTGCTTTTATTCTTGAGCCACCTTTGCTTTACAACGAGAACTTGATTTTTGGCTGCTAGAGTGGTTACTCCAAGAATCACCTGAACTGTGAGCCAGAGAGAGATGCTGTTTTAGCACTGAGGCGAGGCTGGTTCACTCACATGTTGCACGTGGCAGTGGGCACGGCTGTGGGGCCGCGGGGCCGCGGGGCCGGGTGGGAAGGCCCTTTCAGTGCGGCCCCAAACCTACATTAGCCAGTGCTTCCCGCTGGCCCCTTCTTCAGCAGCATTTGTTGTTCCTAGAAGACACCATTGCCCGGCTTTCCCTCTCAGCTTTGAAAACTGAGTTTAGATAGGGTTAGTGTTGTAGAGTATAAGTTAATAGGTTCTTCATCACCTGCCTGAAACTTCTTTACCTGTGAGGTGGAACTGATCCCTCCCTCCCTCCGTCCCTCCCTCCCTCTCTCTTAAAATTCTCATCTGGGAACATATTTATTGATTAGAGAGAGAGAGAGAGAAGAAAAGACATCGATGTGAGAAACATCAATTGATTGTCCCCCATATGCGCCCCAGCACCTTTTTGAGTGACAAGTAATACGCACTGAGAGCCAATACCCTGGAACTTGATTTCGGAGATGCTTAGTTTCATGTTTAGGTAGTTTTGCACCTGGGGAGAGGTCCTGACACTTTGGCTTATGGTTCTCTCCACATTGTGACACCCTCCTTGTTAATTAACGCTTTCTAAATTTATCCTAATGCCTCCAGCAACCACAATGTGTGTCCTTTTCTCATACCAGTACCTTTTCACTTACCTGCTTTCAAACTCCGGTGTTTGGTGTGGATGGCCAATGGGGAATGCTGTCTTTCTGAAAGCGGAAGTGAAAGTTTAAACCGAACCTTAAATATTTGCATTTCTGTTTGTTCTCGGTGACACACAGTGACCAGGGTCACTCTGACATTTAATCAAGTTCAACAGTGTGGCTCTCAGAAAATATGTCTACACGGTAAATCTGAGAGCTCGACACCTAGTAACACAACTGAGAAATTTCATCAAGATTAATTTCTTAAGCACCACTTGTCCACTTTGCCTTTGATTTTCATTTTTCAGAGTTTCCATTAGCAACTGTGGCCTCACTTGTTACTTAATAACGAATGGTTACAAATTGTTTGTGTTTGTGTAATTAGAACGTGATAGCAATCGTCTGCCGAACGGGCTGACATTGTAATGACATAAAGTCAGTAACAATTATGCCTAACAGGAAAATTAATTATGTAACCCTATCATGTTGTATTTGGCCTAAGAGATTAGATTTGGCTGTTACTAGGCTGGGCTAGGCAGGTGACGGCGCACTGTGACACTTCTCATTTTCCTGGATAGACTGGTTCACTATAACGTTCGCTGGATCACCTGGGAAAAATCATTGACTTATTTTAGATTTTAAAAATAAGTATTTTCAGGCTTTCGATTTTCTGCTTAAAAAAGGAGAGAAAGAAAAATCTAAAGATATTTGCTGGATTTCTATCCTTGAGGGTCCATCCTTTCTTTTCCCTTTTCCTTACCTATGGGGGCATGAAACTGTGAGGGAGGACCCTTGGCAAACGACAGTACCATTTTGACCCCAGTGACTTACCTTTCTCCTTGGTCATTTCTTAAGCTCTGACCAAAGGAAGCCACTCGTCTGGCACAGGAGTGGTGACAAGCCTCCAGTACAGGCAGGGACTGAACAGGCCGAGGATGGTCTGTCAGGGGATGTGGGGCACCTCCCCTGGGTCTGGACTGACCCGCTCTGCAGCCCTCACTGCCTCCCTGTGCCCCGAGGCTGTGCGGGTCCCAGGCAGGGGGGCTGGCCTCCCAGACCAGGTGCACTTTGCCCATGTGGGGCCCTGGAATGATCGAGTCCAGCTTCTCATCTTCCACGTGCCAAAAGGCATATGCCGAGGTACACAGCCATCTGAAAGCACAACTCAAGTCTTCTGAACCTAGCATGATATTCTTCCTCTCCTGTCTTGTTCTTATTTTGTTAGGGTTTTTTAAATTGCCTAGAACTCTCATCGAGGGATAAAAGTTTGTCTCTAAGCTGAAGAGTTTGCGGGGGAACTGCCCCCCGTGCCCTGAAAAGTCAAGTCCCCTGTTAAGTCCATCACTGAGAACAGTTGAGTATATAGGAGTATTTTTTACATTTTTGAAATATATTTTAGCATAGTCAAGCGTCTGCTACGGATATGTTTGTTTCCTGGCATTTTAAAGCTTGACAGTGCACAGCGCCGTAAGCCTCCTTTCCCATGGCTCTGTAAAGTTGGTGGGAGGGAGGGACCATAATGAACTCAGACATCACCCGAAGTTGGGTCTTTGCGTTGGTTCCAGTTTTTCATACTTCGTCATAATGGCAAGATCGCAGTGAATGTCGTCGTACCTTAATCCTTGTCCTTTACTTCAAATTAATTTCTTGGGATGCATCCCCCGAAACGGGATTTCAGAAGAAAGGTATGAATATAAGTCTCTTGACCCATATGGCCAAATCGCTTCCCAGACGACTTCCCAGAGCCCATTCGTACTTTGATTGGTGCTCCCAAATCCTGGGTGTGAGATGTTCGTGTTCGCTTTGGGAGAAATTCCCTGTAAGTAAGAAAACCTCGAGAAGACAAAATAACACAGTTGTTGGGCTCTACACTGTGGTTTACGGGGGCTCCCCTACTCCTCCCACTCCCCAGCCCCATCTGGTTCTAGATATTCACTGTACATAATATGAGCCCTCTACAGTTTGTTTTCTATGTTTGGTTTGTCAACCCGTGTTAGCATTTGTTCACAGGGGCATTAGAGCATCAGGCTCTGTCTTTCTGGGGGTCTCCCACGTGCAACAGTGTACAATCTTAGTTCTTTGGGTACAGAGTGGAGGTGGCCCCAAGCCTGGTTAGACACCTGCCCAGATGCCTTTGCTCAGTGCTGGCCCTTCCAGACCACCCCTACCCCCTTCTTTTGGTCAGTGACAAGCACAGACTCCCAACAAAAATATTCATCTGTGGACTTTTGATATTGATGACTATTTTCTGAACCCCAAACCAGGTCATTTTATATGAAAATCTGACACAGAACTGAAAAGTCAGGGCAAGTGGCAGTTCTGGCTAATGGGTCCTGCCCTCTGTGGAGTTGTTTTGATTTGAGGAATTAAAGCATATTTAAGTTTTATGCCTTAAATAAATTTACATGTTAATATTATAGCTACAACTAGTGATATGTATTAAATGTACTTGGAGTTACTATAAATGAAACATAATTAGGTTGTAATTGAAATGTATCATTTCTATCAATACCAAACATTCAAGATGAGAAACCTAAAATGGTAGTACAGCAGTGGCCCAGATGAGAGGAGGGAACTGGAGAATCTGATAAACTTTGATATAAATTCTTAAAGGAATGTGTGTGTGTGTGTGTGTGTGTGTGTGTGTGTTTGCGCTAAGTATATTTATAAAGTTAATTGGATTTTACATAAATGAAGCTTTTGAGTCATTTCATTTAGTTTTTAACTTATCATCTGGGAGGAGATTGGGAAGAATTCCCGTTCGTGAAACCATGGTGAATTCATGGTTCTCACAGACGGTTTTATTTCCTTTTTATGATGCTGCTTGGATCGCGAAACACGTATCTTAAAAAATGTGAGACGCAAAGATGCGAGTTGGGACATAGCTCTCGTGTGTAAGTCCTCAGTTGCCTCCGTAACAGAGAAAGGATGCGTTTAGCTCAGGGTGAGATGCCTCTCCTTTTGACTCTGGGCTGTGCCCTTGGAGCGAGGGGCTCCCCTGCCGGGACGTCTGCCCCCGACTTTGCGACGTTCCCACCTCCCTCCCGGCCGGGCTCGTTTCTCAGGGAAGTCCTGGTTTTCTGTCTTTAGAAAATCTAAATGGGTTTTCAGCACACGCTTTAATCAACTTCCTTCTCTGTTTTGTTTTGTTTTTTTTCTTTTTCTTTTGTGTATTTTTTCTTAATGAATGCTACCTTACAGAATGGGGTCTGTCCCGGGCTGGAGGGACCAGGTCTCGAATTTCCCTTTCCCTCTTTCTTTTCTGCTTTTAATGACCCTTAATGAATCCGGGAAAGCCAGCAGCAGTGTCTCTGCGTGTTGTTTTCCTTCTGCATTCCTGTCTGGGATTTGGACGTAGGGACTCTCCCAGTGCCTCCATTGTCCTTTATTGTCCTGAAGAGCCTCGAGTGATCTTTGCAGGGAATCCCTGGCTGCTGCCCACAGTCTGCCCGCGACTGTTGGAGAGAAGCTGCTGCGTTTTAAATACCAGCCGGGACGTTCCAGGCTGGTGCGGCGGCCGCACTCGTCTCCCAACAGGGCAACACCACCACCATTTCCTGGTCACCTTGGACTCACACTGGCGGCAGTGGGGCCTTCGCAAAGGGACCCGCAGACATCCTGGGCTGCATTCGGAGGTGGCGAAAGCTATGGATCCAGGTACCCACGGCCAGGCAGCCCTGGGAAAACCGTCAGGGAGGGAAGTGCAGTTCTCTCTGTCTCCATTTTTGAGAGGAATGAGCAAATAAAAGGACACTCGTAACAACTAGGTTGGCAGGTCAAGTGCAAACATTTAATCCTCCTGAACAAGCCAGGGAGGGCTGGGGAAAGATATCCCCATTTACAGATGAGGAAACAGGCTGAGGAACTCACTACTAAGTGAAGTCAGCACTCAAACCTGAACTGCCCCAAGGCCAGCTGCCGCAAGGCACTCCTCCCTCCCTGCCCAAGAACAGCAGTATGCAGGGGATCTGAATTTTGTGTGCCTGCAAGGTGCTTCGCGTTAGACATTTTGGGGGGCTGGGGTGGGGTGGTGACAGTGGAGGGGAAGCTCTCTTTAAAATTTTCTTTCCCCAAAGAAACACAGTGAAAAAGAGACAAGTGAAAAATAAAAGATATGGAAAGAAAGCAGTCTCTACTGTATTCTTTCTCATGGAACATAAAAATACACATATATGTACAATGCCATTGTGGAATTTTCATACAAATGGGATCATGCTATTAACATAAAGAGTATTCCGTATGTAGTATTCTGTAGCACTTTTGTCCAAGTATGGGTACCGCTTTAGGTCAGCTGCATATGTTGAAGTAAGATTTACCAGTGTAGCGATTTTCGATACGGAAGTATTGTAATTTGGGCAGCCATCTTGTGTCGATGGGCAACCTTGTTGTTGCTTGTTTGTTTATTTTTCTTTCAGTCTGTATTTTGTGTTGATTTTCAAACAGGATTATAGGAGATTCAGTTGCTTGTGTGTAGGTACCCATCTTTGTTTGCTGGTACTTTTGTTACGGTGGAAAGGGGTATTTCTGTCTCGTTCTGATTTTAATAAAAATATTTCAGTGTTCCAAGCGTCAAATGTGCTTGTTGTGAAGTTTTGGTAAGTTTAATTTATCATATTTAAGTTGTATGTGTTCATTCATGTTTTAATTTTTATTGAAAGAGGCTAATGAGTTTTATTAAATGCCTGTTTGGCATGATATAATTGTAGACTTTTGCCTCTATTTTGTGGTGTAATAAATTATGTTGATTAGATTTCCCAATACTGGATCATCTTTATATTCCTGGAAGAAACTCTAATTTGTTCTGGTATGGTATTCTTTTGATAGGTTGCTAAATTTAATTTGCTAATACTTTATTTAATTTTTCTGACTGCAGTCTTGAGATGGGTCTGGAGTTTCTTCCTTGTTTGCACCCTATTACATACTGATATTAAGATTATGTTTTTAAAATGCTTTAAGAAGAATTTTATCCTTTTCTAGAGTTTGGAAACATTCACGTAATATAGAAAATACCCTTTTTAAATAGTAAAGAGAAATCAACTGCGAAAGCCCCTTGTATCTTCCTCTGAAATCTTTTGAAGCACATTCTTTACTTTTCCAGAATATATTACAGTTTTTCCTTTCATTTCTTTTGCCTTATCTCTGGGTTTTGATATTTTCTACTGGCTAGGAAATTACCTAAAATTTAAGTTGACTTCACAGAGTTATATGTAATGATATTGTAAATTTTTGATATCCATGGTAATGCCCCTTCCTCATTACGAATGCATATTTTTGCTTTTGTTCTTTTTTCCCTTATTCTCTTCAAAGAACTAGGTATATTAATTTTATATGCATCTTACTTTTTAATTTAATTTCAGCATGTACTTTTTATTAACTTGTACTCTTCCTTTTTGTTTTAGTTTATTAGATTGAATGTCTCATTTTGCTTTTAGTCTTTTTTATTTTTTAAATGACATTTGTAGCTATAAATTTTCTTTGAGAACAGGTTTAGCTATGCACCTTTGGTTTTGGAGAATTAGTCTCCTTTTTATTACTTTCTAAATAGTTTATAAGTAAAATATTTACCTGTCTTTTGATTCGGAGGTCATTTATAAGCACGCCACTAAGTTTTCTTCTGTGCATCATTTGATCCTTTGTTATTATCTATGAATTTGGGTCTGAAGTCTCTGGAGGGATCTGTGAAGGTTTACTTGTGTTCAAGTGCATGCTCAGTTTTATGCTCAGTTTTTAATTGTCTCATGGGCATTAAAAACTTACATCCTTTGTAAAATGCAGAACTTTTATTTTCTATATTTAGTAAATCAAACTTATTGATTATGTTATGTCCAGAGTCTCCCAAATCTGTTTGCTTTTAACTGTCAATTAAGAGGCATATTAAAACACCTTTTATAATTTTTCAACTTTCCTGTTTCTAAGAGCTTTGGCTTAATCTCTTTACCTACCATTTTGTTTAATGCGTGAAGAAGTATCATTCTTATTTTTGTGCCAGATGATATATTTACCATGATATAATATCCCTCTTTGTCCAGTTTAACACTTGTGGCCCTGAAATCTTTAATTTTAATATTTCAGCCTTTGCTTTCTTTTTACTTGCATTTACTTGGCACACTTCATTCAGCTTTTCATTTTTTAACTTTCTTTGTCGCTTTGTTTTGGGTAGGTCCCATGTTTTTGTTTGTTTGCTTTGTTGTTTTAAATAGAACTGGGCTTTTGGAGTCCAAGGTGACAGTTTTGTCTTTTAATAGGAAAATTCTGCTTTGCCTATCTTTATTGTTATAACCGATAAAGTTCGCTTTATTGCTTTCATCTTATTCAGTGGTTGCCAGTCATGTGACTTCCGTTTTTCTCAAGTCCCATGTTAATTTAACAATCCCCTTGTTCATTTGGAAGTTGTGTTATTATGCAGTGCCAGGGAGTAGCAGCAGAAGCGAAAACTGTCCTGCTCCGCCATGCCAGCATCAGGTCCCTGATTCAGCCACCGCCGCGCACGCCTGGCCACCTTCTGTCATCCCCTCAGCTCCGTCTCCTGGTCCCTTCCCCCAGCTCTGCTACCTTGGACTCGTGGATCCCAGGTTCTCGTTCCTTGCTCTTTACGGCCTACGTTTCTTCTCGGGTCTCCTCCAGGACCTTAACTCGATGCCGTAGAGCAATGGTTTGCAACTCGTTTCGTCTCAGGCATACATAGAACGACTAAAATTTTATTTTAGTATTTAATATACTGTTCAAATAATATGTATTATATTTTTTGCTGACCTGACCAAGAAAACTTAGGTTACGATACAGATTCATTCACAACTGACAGCTCTTACTGCGTCGGCTGTTGTCATTTTTTTTTCATGAACGGGACAGTCTAAGGGAAAAGGGGTCAGTGCCCCTGACTAGCTAGTCAGGTATCGCGTGCTTTAAAAATTCTTGCGGCGCACCGGTGGAAAATTGCTGCTCTAGAGTAATAGTTATTTTCTGATCATTTAACTGTATTTGTTTAAATTTTATTTTACTGTGGTAAGAACGTTTCCCACGTGTCTTATTACCCTCTTAACGCATTTTTAAGCGTGCAGTACAGCCTCGTTGACGGTAGCCACAGAGTCGCACAGCAGATCTTCAGAATTCATTCCTCGTGGTTAACTGAGCCTTTGTGCTTTCCAGTGACGTTCATGATTTGTTGTTTTTTTTTATTTCAGAAAGTTTTTATACCCCAGTTGCATCCACATGTGTGTCCTCCTTACTTATCCTTTGAATTATTTCTCTGCCTGTTCGCTTAGTTTGATTTCAGTAGGCACTTCAGCTTGGTCACCGTCCCTTAGGCTCCTGGGTCCCTTTGCCTGCTTTCAGCTGCCACATGGGAGGAGCATGCGGGTCCCCAGGTTGGTGTCGCTTGAGTTGTGGCAGGCCAGCAGGTGGTAGATGACAGGAGTGAAGAAAAAGATGGCCTGCTGCTAAGTTGCTCTGTCCCCAGCCAGGAAAGGGAACAGTGAAGTCCCCTCCCCTTGGGTTTCAGCTGGATCCAAAAACCTTCTCCACTTCGGGGGTCTCTCAGCTCCACTGAGTATGGAGAACCACGCCTGCTCTCTCCCCTGAAGATGTTGGGGTCCCCGGCCCTGGGCACTGCCTGAAAGCGTTTCAGGTCATTGGTCTTGTTCCTCAGAGAGGACGGCAGGATCAAGCACGTGTCCTGAGGCCCCTGTCTTTCCCGTAAAGACTGTGTTAGTGTAGATTTTGGTTTGCTGCACTGTGGGGTGGAAGTAGGGAAAAAAAAAAAAGTGTGCATCTCTGCCTGTGTTTGGATGTACCTTGCAAGAGTGATGAAACATCCATGCGGCAGGCTTGCCCTTAATTTAACCGCAGGAAATTCTGATACATATTGTAAAGGGAACACCGTGCGGTTTGTGTGTCTTCTAGAAAGGACTCTGTTGCCTACCCTGATCCGTAGCACCCTCTCCCCACCTCACTCAGCACACAGAGTAATACGTCCTATCAAAGCAGCAGCAGCCTTTGGTAATAACATCAATGATATGCCTCTTAAGTGCGCACACACACAGAAAGGTGGGATTGCCTCTCTTCGCAGCGGGAAGGCTCAGGGCAAAACGCCTCGCCAGCCTGGCCCCGTGCGGGTGCTTGTGGCTCGTACCCACAGGCCATTTCCATAAAGGGACACGAGGGAGCCCCACAGAGGGTGCAGGCATCGGATCAAGACCGCACGTGCTTATGCTCTTTAACCGCGGTCTTGTGTCTGGCATTTTTAAGTGAGTTTTCCCATTTTTCAGTAATCTTAGGATGTAAAGGCCAAAGCGCCTTAATGGATGGGTCTGATGTGGCAGATAGTGTCCCCGCGTCACAGGAAGAGGGCCCCCTACATGGTCTCTCTGATGAACACACGTATTATTACTGCGAGGTGCTGTCGAAATAGCTTCATGTCCTTGCAAAATTGCCAACCCAAGGAAGAACCTGGAAATCGTTGCTATGCATGTATATCAGAAAATTTCTTAACCACTTCCACACTGAATTAAAAAAAAAACACACTTTTTTTTTTTTTTTAATTTTCAAGTTGTGTAGGGGTCTGGGGCACTGTGTCAGATAAAGCTGAATAGTTTTGCAGCATTTTTGGGTTCCTTGGGTACATACTCTGTTGAAAATACCTCTGTGTATCGGATCTAAAAGTTTAAGTGCCCGTCACCTGGCCCTCTGAGGTTCAACCACAGTGAAACTTGCAGGGTTACTTAATGCTGTTGGCTTTTCAGTCCTCAAAGGGTGGCTGCTTGTCCCACAGCCCTTTGAAATGCGTCTTATCTGCATTGACCATATCTGCAGCGAGGGCCATGGCCTTTTGCTTGGTGGTTGCAAGAGAGCACCGTCCTTTTTCTTTTTTTAATGAAGCAGTAAGGTCCGTTTACATAGTGATAAATAAAGTAATTACCGCCGTGATGGCGTTCTGCCTAACTCATCTCGAAAACTGAGTGCAAAATCTTTTTAATAGCCCTGTAATGGTCTCCTGAAGTGTTGCAGATTTTCATAATGATAGCTGTAATACAAGTGCCATTATTTACGGTGGGGCTTGATCACTTGGACCATTTACACAGGTCCTTGTGCGTCTCCAGCTGAGCCGAGCGCCCATCACGGCGGACGTGCATGGGTGCATGCTGGCTTCTGCACTGGGTGTCTGCCAGGGTCACCCTTGGGCGGGAGAAGCCTGTCACCATCCTGTGATGAGCAGAGTGTGTCTAGTCTGGCTCTCCATTGCTGTGAAGGAGGATATCCCTTTTTTTTTTCTTTCTTTCTTTTCTTCTTCTTTTTTTCTTTTTTGGCAAAATAGGGACTCCGTTTGGGGAACTCCAAGGCACCGCCTGGCTGGTGTGGAGCGTTGCGTAAGACGTTCTACGTCTTCTGTTTTCTGTAGCATTTGATCCAGACCAAACAGACGCTAGGGTGATGCACAGGGGGAGGGAACTGTTGCCCAACAGTTTCCTTGGCCGGTATCATTTGCTTTTTGATGTCTAATTTATGAAAACGTTTTAAAACGGCACAGTCTGAAAAAGGCTCTTTGCGCCAAGTGTAAAATAAAGTAGAGATCAGTTTAGCGCGGAACGGTGCAGATCGATACCCTCTTGGGGGGGAGTCTTAGCCTAAACACCACGAGGCCATGGATGGGGACCCACCCTGTTGGGGGAGTGCAGCAGCCCTTGTGTGGAAGGTGACCCCAGTGTTCCAGAGCGCCCTCCCAGGGGGGAGGCTGCCTGGGCACAGTGGAGCACTCGGGTGTTTGCACATCTGTTGCTGGCCATCATTGGCCCTGATGGCTGCAGGTCTCTTGGAGATACGAGATTGGCATCGTGGCGGCCAGTGCTCTCTGCCATTGCATAACTTTCCAGATCACGCTGGACTCCAGACGAGTTCCCGGGACAGATGCAGAGGAAGAACATAACTCGGAGCCACACTGGGACAGAGGAAGGAGCTACAAAGTCACGGGAGGTGGGAGGGTGGAAGTGGAGGCCGGGGGAAGGAGTAATTTGGAGCAGGTAGGAAATGGGCTCATCTACCAGTTCACAGAGAGGGACTTGACCAAGGACCAGGGCCTCACAATTTGCCTTCAGAGCATGTCCAAGAACGGCTACCTGGGGGAGCTGGCCAGAGCTTAGGGTCCAGAGTCATATCCTGCTCCGTGTAGCTGGGCAGGAGCTCGTCCTTTCCTACTGAGGTGTCAGGTGGACCCTCTGATCACACCCAGTTGTCTAGTGGCCTCACCCCTGACCTGGGACTGCTGCCCCTGCCGGAAAAGGTTTTCCTTCTGTGGGCATCTCCACATCCTTCCTTTCTTCAAGGCCCCATTCAGCCCCCAGCTCCTCTATGTTGGGTATCAGCTGATGCAGTTTCTCAACAAACGTTGAATGGCCATGATCACACTCCAGGCACCATGCTAGGCAGGCACGCGGGGGTGCAGCAGTTAACCCACCCTTGTTCTCACCTCCGGGAACTCAGGGTCTGGCAGGAGAACTGCACCAAACAACGTCTTAACTGCACAGCCTTGTCGTCTTCACCTGGCTTATCTGCCAGCCTTCCTAACACCAAGACCCTCGACTTTTGCCATACACTTCTAACAGGGGCCCGCCGTACTGTGCAGTGCCTTTCAGGGGAAGGGTCTTGTTTTTTAAGCATTCTTTCCCTGCCTGCGTGCTTGGGGGCGGGGGGCGCGTGTTTCAGCTTTTCGATTCTTCTGGGGAAGATACTGGTTGATGAGAACACTTGCTGCAGCATCTGAGTTGTTCTTGCAGCTGCCGTATTAGCAATAAATAGACACTCAGTTTGCATATTTAACTCTCTTCCTCCTTCAGCCCACACCTCTTCACTACAGGATCAGCTTTTCAGGGCTTAGGAGAGCTTTTAATTACATGAGGCTTTTGTGTCTTAACTGGGATATAACTTTTCTCCTATTAATCAGAAAAAGTTTCTGGGAATGCTACAATGTATAATACCATGGAGAAATAGTCACAAACAACCTTATCTTTTTCTTTTTCCTTAAAAAAAAAAACTTTTTTTTTTTTTTTTTGGTTTCACTGCCTTTGTCACAAGAAAAGAAAAAAAGGGGCCTTTGGAAGTAAAAGTAAATTATTTATTTGCTAAAATCATCAACCTTCATAAGTACCACTTATACAGAATGTTGGTCTCTCGTTTGCAAGAAGGGAATTACATGCGGGAGAATGCCGGGGACGCTGAACGAATAAGGGAAATTAGATTTCCTTACAAATAGAGGCTTTCTGCAGAGAAAAGGGAAACTCTGTAAAGACTGTGAAGAGTTTTCAGAGGTAATAGAATAACTGAGAATACGGAACCCATTTCAACAATTTCTAGTATACGTTTTTAATGACACCAACTGTGGGAATGATCATTTCTTGTACTACCCATGAACCCGCAGCTCTGCTGAGATGCCCATGTGTTTTCCGAGCCTTTCAGAGTCACTTTGAAGACTTCCTTTATCATGTATATTGCAGGCTATTTGCCTGTTTTAAAAATTATTTTGTGTATTTATTTTTAGAGAGAGAGAAGGGAAAGGAGAGAGAAAGCGGGGAGAGAAACATCAGGGCTTTGCAAGTTCCTTTTGCTTTTCGACCACTCAGGTACTCCAGTAGGGTTTCCGTTGAACCAGAATTTCCCCTAATTCATTAAGTCAGAGGATTAAATAGATTCCATACTAATAAACTACCCATCGCCCCAGCGATGGATTGAGTCCCACAAGGCTTTCCAGATCCCTGGAATTTTGTCCTCCGCTCCTTGGCGTTGCTGAGTGTTAAGTCCACACTCCCTTGTGAAGTTGTCTTTCTTCTTCTGACCCCCACACCCACTTTTCCTTGCTTGTCTACCTAATGGATTTACTTTTTACCTAATATGGTAAAAGTAGGTATTCCGAAAATTTCGATTTTATGAATAGTTAATAGAAGGTTAAAAATTAATTACTACATTCTATGCTTCTAGACTCTCATTCTTTTTATTGTTTGGTGATGGTGGCTCTCTTTTTTAAAGGGCCATTCTTAATGTGTCTTAATATTCTTAATATACTTTAAGGTATATTGTGAATGTGTCTTAACATATGTGTGGGATTTGAGTGGTTGAGGTGGTGATCGAATTACTCATTTCTTGATTATTTAACTCTCTGTGGGTCTACAAGGAGCTATCTTTATATCCCCACAGTTCTTTTTTTAGTCCTCCTTTAAAGAATTTCACGATGTTCCCCTCTGCCAGGGTGGATACAGTTACCGTGTTCGGTAGGACAGAAGACTATAGGTTTATTCTTGGAGGCATGAGAAGCCACATTGCTGTGAACGGTTGTGTTCATCTTGTACCTACAGTCCTGTGCTAAGTCAGTTACTTTGTTAATTCAAGTTCCTGTGAAAAATCTCAACAGAAGGTTCCTTAAGCAAGTGACAAATTTATCATTCTATTTGTGGAGAAACTCCAACACTTGCAGCCAGCCACATTGTCGGGGGGCTGCAGGAAGCCGGAGCGGGCTTCGCCTACCCTGTCAGAGGTGCCCTGTGAGCTGTGGGAAACCCAGATGAGTGTTTCACACAAGTCGCTGGAAGCCATTCGCTTTCCCATCTACATTTGCTTTGTGGTCTCTGGGTCATCAGTTGTAAATAGTTCATTTTTTACATGCACGTGTGAGGCTCTCCATTCCTCTCTCTGCGTAAGTGAACTAGGGGATGAATGGTCTTAGTTCAGGATAATTGTTTTTAATAGTTCAGATGAAATAGCGTTCCTGAGCATGTGTTTTCCCGCCCCATTTTTCCTTTCCGGGTGGGCTCTAATTCCATGCAGTGGCTCTGAGTGGGAAGCGGGGAGGGTGCATTAATACACGAGGCTCAGCAGCCGTGACCTGGTTGGGTGTGGTTTGCATTGTTTTCACCTTTTCATGAAATTTTGAAACATCGAAACCAAAAGCAAGGCTCCTATTTCTCCCTCTAAAAGATGTTTTAAAATAAAAGTCTCGCGAACAAGTTTTGTTTTAAAAAACCCACAATCATACGTGCGTATTTTCTTGTCGACGCTCAACAGTTGGCGCGTGCAGGGATCTTATAGGTGGGTTTTCCTGCCACGATAAGTTTTTAGAAATGATGGAATTTAATAGATTAAAATATGTGATTCTTATTTTAAAATAGGATGAAAAGGGATAGTGGGCTTGAACGGAACCTTCCCCTTGAACCCATTTTGTTTTGTCTGGGTGTCTGGGCAGCCAGCATCCCTGGCTGGTTGGGGCACCACCTCCTGCTGGCGCTGCTATGATAGGAGAGTGTTGGGGACACTGTGCCCTCTTATCTCTCAAGTTAGATCCTTAGCATTGTTTGAATATTTGTGTGTTTGGGGGATGGGGGGTGGGGAAGGGGTGATGCTAAAGGATAGAAAACCCCAGAGCCCTTCAATCTGCAGACTCCAGCTTTGTGTCATGTGCCCTCTAGCAGTGAGGTAAAATTCAGGCTGATGGAGAGACACACTTAGAAAACTGAACAGATAAAGGACATGGCGGACTTTTGTCTCCCAGTTGCCAAAGGGAAATACACAATTTCTCTTCTCTTTCGCCCCCCACTTCAGGATCTTGGGTGAGCGTATGTGTCCGGGAACTTGGGCTGAAGTCTCCTGATACCTTCCGATGCACTTAGTTCTTTCACGGGGGCGGTGGTTCATAACTTTGATTTCAATTGATATGTAGTCTCCAAAGAAAATATTCATCAGATACCCTTTGGGCACACTGGGGCATTGTGTAAGAGCTATCAGATTTTAAAGTAAAAGTACCTCTGGCCCCTCAGAGCTTACATATTAATACATTTAGACAATGTGAAATGTGAGACGTTTGATATTTGTTACAAAAAATAGCTTATATGCCCTCATCCATCATTTTAACTCTTGACGCAGAATCTCTCTGTTGAGAGACTCAGCCACTGTTTTAATTGTATAAACACAGATCTTGCTTAAGTTTGGTGAAAAATTTTAAACAGAAGGACCTTGTATTTTCTTTGTAAGCAGACAGTGTAAAAAAAAAAAAAAGGCTTTTCTTTGCTGTCTGCTATGGCTTTGGCTTTGTGGCTGATTTGTCCACGCAGGGATATGTGTTGGGATGTGTTGCCCAGGTCCCCTAAAGCCTTTGACACTTTGCCAACTCAACCCGTTTCTGCTCTAACGAGCCTAAGGCTCCAGGACCGGAGCGGAAGTGAACTCCCATTCTCACCTTCTCTGCTGACTTCCTCCTGGTCTTTTTCTGTAACAGCCCTCGGCCCGCGCCTGGGAGGCCTGCACAGCCTCGACCCAGCAACAGTGTTCCAGGTGTGAGGGGATGTAGGGGGACACTGTCACCTCTCTTTTTTAGACCCGTAGGAAGTACATTGGGACCCATCACATGCTCTCAGCATCACGGTGTGCTGCCTGCTCTTGGTGAACACTGAAGCCCCAACTGAGTAACACGTAATTTTTTTTTAATTGATTGCTGGCGTTTGTGATGAAGGTTCAGTCAGACCGGCATATGTGAGCGGCTTATCGGCACCCGCCCCTGCCGTTGCTGACAGGGTCATTCTGTGCGCCTCCTTTGGCTTGGGAATTTATGAATCTCTTCCACCTTTTAATAGGTCGTCTGCCAGCAGCCCAACTTTGATGCTCTTAGCCATAGTTGTTTTGTTTTGTTTTGTTTTGTTCTGTTTTTAAATGTACAACTCGTGGCACATGCTTAAAGGTTTTTCTACATAAAATCTTTCGAAAGTGCGATTTGAGGTTGTCCTTGACCTTCTGTTGCTGGTTATGCCTTTGAATGTTGTCTTAGCCTTTCCATGGTCTCCCCTGTTCTCCATGGGTCTCTGGGTGTCAGGTGGCCATTAGCTGCCCTTCATACCCCTTGTGTCCCAGTGCAACCCCTCCGTGCCGGCTACGGGGCGCCTAGCTCAGAACTGCCCTCCGGACACGGAATCCGGGGTCTCCACCACATCAGTGTGTTTCCAGGTTTGGAGGTGATGACTGGCTGCAGACTGGCTGGATGGCCTGCTGCTGGAATTACTAACCCAAGTTAGGAGAAGGGAGAGGTCTGGGCACAGGTTTTTACCCTGAGGACCTTTGAACTGGGGGCTTGTGGGGGAGATTCAGAGTGTGGGGAGTTAAAGAATCAGTCTTCACTGTTGTGTCAAAATTTGTCCATAGCATTGCTCTGTCCCCAGTGGTCCTCAGCTTCTCCAAGAGATTCCTGACCCCTCAACCTGTAGAAATCATCAGTCAACCAGAAGGGTCCGGTTAGGTCTCAGTGGTCCCTGTGGCGGTGCATTTGGACTTTGAAAGTTGGAGAGGGGCTACTTCTGGCTTAATCCCCTGGATGAAACATCAAGTGGGGATTGTTGGTGAGGGGTGGGTCCTGGCTGTGCTGAAGTGCCCCTTACAATCTAAAGGGACCCTCAGAGCGGGGTGGGGGGGCAGGTGGGGCCCTGCTCCCTTTGTTCACTCCATCTATCCGTTTGCCCACCCTTGTGTACAGGCGCCCAGTATGGAGATGGGGCAGGTGACTGACACCCGGACTCTGCTGTTCTCGGTTTCCTGACACGGGGTGGGACAGCTGATACTGTTTTCCGGAGAACTATGCTAAGTGGGATTTGTGGCTGCTTCTCCCCGCACGCTGCCTCCTATTCTTGTCCCCTCTCTTTGCCCGTCTCTCACTCACCTTTTCTGTATTTCCTGGGGGTCCCCAGATTCTTCTGAACAGAGCAGACCCACGTGCGGGCGTGTGCAGTTACACACGCATGTGCATTTGCCCAGCAAAAGGGGCCATGGCTGAGAATAGCTTTCTTTGTAGTGCCCAGAAACCGGTGATGTGGAGGGTGAGGCCGGTGCTCCGGGCCAGAATGTGCTCCCCCCATCCCCCAGAGCGGAGCTCTCTGGCGAGGACCCCAAGCGTCTCCGAAAGACTAGATCTCAGACCAGGGCTTGGGTTCCCACTGCCGTCCGTCAGTGAACAAGCAACAACTTGAACATGAAGAGATAAAGCCTTTGTTTCCCAGTGGACATTTTCCATGATAAGGAAGAGGTGAAAATTGGAGGGCAGGGTTAAGTTTGCATTGTTTGCTTGTTTCTTTAGTTATTGGCAGTTGTGACAAAGCTCAGGGTGTTCTTTGTACCAACTGAGACTATCGAGTTCCTGATGTTCAGGCTGGCCCTCCCTCCCTTCCCCTCTCCTTCCCTCCTTCCTTCTCCAACCACCCTGATGCTTCTTTTTTTTTTTTTTAAGTAGGCAGGAAAGTTTTTAATTTTTTAGTTGCATGGGAATAGGTTAACTGTTGCCCCTCTGGTGGTATGTTCATAGCAGCTTAGGTGAGGAAAGACCAGTTTGCACAGCTGAGCCCCCAAACAAATCCATTATTTGCATTCTTGATACACCCCCTCCCCCCAGGGCTCGCCACCGAGACGCCCCCCTCAACACTGTGGACAAACCTGGAACTTCAGCTGAACTAAGAGAGTGCACTTTTTTTTTTTCTTTACGGTGTGACCTCTTGGCATCTGTGGAGTCATTTGAAATTTCTGAAAATGTGAAACAGGTGCTTGATTATAAGTTTTCTGATTTTAAAATGTTTGCGAAATAAATCTTGAACCACCTTGATTAAAAATCACAGTTTTAGATTTGTGAATATTTCTTACCGTTGATGTATTAATACTTTCTAGCCTCTGTCTGGAAAGAAGAGGAACTTTCTGAAAGTGGCTGATATTTTTGCTGCACTTTTTTTTTTTTTTTGAATAAATGAGTCCTCAAGGAGTGGTGGCTGCACTTTATGGAATTAATATTGAACAGGCTGTTCTGAACAGAAGAAAGGGTTCTGAAGAATTAGAATGAAGGACGACTTCAAAAGGTTGCTTTTTTGGTGGGCAGAGGTGGGGGCATGTGGAATGGGAGGGGCAGGTTTGGTGTTTTTTCCATGGCAGCTAAGGAAGGATCATACCATGTTGCTGGCTGATCATAAGATTGTGCTAGCTTTGGAGAGGGGGGTGGGGGGGCGGGGGTTGAAGGCCAGACTCATTCTGCTTCCCTCAGGGGAGAGCCATTGCTACCTCTTGATTCAAATCCTTTTTTTTTTATACAAGTGGTATGAGATTTTATAAAGTGACTGGATACAGCATTAATAAATAGAAATCAGTAGCCTTTATAGCTTCGAACAACCAATTAGAAGCCATAATGGAAGACATTAACTGTACAGTTGCATTTAAAAAGATAAAATACCTAGGCATAAACAATTAAACATGTGTAAGAATTATTTGAAGAAAACTTAAAAGATTCTGTCAAGGGAGCCGAAAGAAGATGGAGACAAATGAGCAAGGAGGTCCTGTTATTGAGGGTAGAACTCAAAGCGAAGGTCTTATGTGTGTCTAATAGGCCTATGGACTTAACATGGCCTCATGAAAATTAGCAACAAGCTTCTTTATTTTATTTTTTAATTGCGTTTTCCAATTACAGTTGGCATGCAGCATTTGCATTATAAATACATGGATTTACGTTCTAACCTCCAATTTAGAGAACCTTGCTTTATTTTACACTTACTTACATGCCTCTCTACCTCAGGCCATTTGCGGTCAAGTCTAGGTAAGAGAATTAGACAGTTGTTTCCAGTGGGGAAGCTTTTTAATCTTCCTCCTCCCTGGCTGCAGTAGCCAGCTACGATCCTGTTGTTGCTGCACTAGGTAACTAAGTAGCTCATGTTTCAGATGCTCTCAGCACCCACCCCTCTCGTACATTCCCACCCAGACAATGTCGGGGGTGTCGTACAAACCTTCAGGCTCTAAGTGACGGTCAGTCCTGACCGCTGTTGACTTGGAAGTCCTACTTTATAAAAATACACATAATCACCGCTCTGGGGGGTGGGGTAGGGTGTGGCTCCCCCCGCCCCCCAGTTGTATCGGAACATAATTGACAGGCGCTGTTGTATATTCTTGAAGTACACAGGAGATGATTTGGTACACATTGATGAATGTATCCAGAGTGTCACATAGTTACTTGTTATTTTTATTTTTTTGGTGAGGATGCTTGAGATCTACTTTCTTAGCAAATTTCCGTTATACACTATCGTTACTGTGTTATACTTTAGCTCCTCGGAATTTATTCGCCTTATAACAGAACATTTGCACCTGATTACCAGCCTCTCCCTGTTTTCCCACCACATCAGCTCTTGACGGGCATCATTCTGTCTGTGCCCGAGCTCCACATTTTATCTTAGATGCCACACATAAGTGATACCGTGCATTTGTCCTTCTCTAAGCTTTGCCTGGTTTATTCTCCTTAACATCACGGCCTCCGGGTTTCTCCATGCTCTTGTAAATTGTTTGACTTCCTTCTTTGCTGTGGCTAAATAATATTCCATTGTGTGTACGTACTCACCGCGCGTTCTTCAGCCTTTCCTCCATGGGCGGATGCTAGCGTTGTTTCTGTATCTTGTCTGTTGTAAATGATACTGTGTTGCACGTGGGAGTGCAGATATGTCTTCAAGATGGTGATTTCAGTTCCCTTGGCCCTACAGGGTGGGGCACCAGTAGGTCTACAGTTGTTTGTATGGAAAATAATACAGTAACTCATAAATAATAATACAAGAATAAGCTGTTTGATGTACTCGCAATTGCAAACCTACTTTTGTCCCACCCTGTTATCAAGAAGTGGACTGGCTGGATCCTGTGGTAGTTCTCATTTCACTATTTTGGGGACCCTCCATGCTAATTTCTGTTGCGCCTGTATCAGTGTACAGTCCCACCAACAGGGCACAAGGGTTCCCTTTTCTCCATGGCCTCTCTGAGACTTGTTATTTCTTGTCTTCTCGATAATGGCCATTCTGACAGGTGTGAGGTGATACCGCATTGTGGTTTTGAGTTGCATCTCTCATGGTCTACAACATTGAAGAAACGGATATTTTTAAAGTTCCCAGGTGAGTACCATGTGCAGACAAGTTTAAGGACCACTTCCCTAGGCGGTCCTCTTCTTACACCTCAGCCCTGGCGACACTGCTGTCACCACCTGCAGACCATCCCCAGACCCGAAGGGAAGCCCTGGGGAGGGGTCTTCAACCCCTGTGAGGTCGGAGGGAGAGAACAGCACCTGGCTCTTGTAAAAGAGTATATAAGCCTACTGAGCCCCCACTGAGGCCGGGCCAGGCTCAGCAGGCGAAGGACCACTGTCCCGTGCGGTGATTCTCGGACCGGAGCCCTGTGGGGGGCTTGTGAAAATTCACCTGGCTGGACCCTACCCTAGGGTTTCTGACCCAGCAGGTCTTCTGACAAGTTCCCTGAGCCCCTGCCACTGCAGGCCCTGACCCGTACTTCGTGCTTCAAGAACCGCTGGCCTGTTGAAGAGATCCTTGCGAACTGTGCAGGGGAGGGGTGTCGTGGGAGGGAGGATGCTGAGGCTGAGCGGTGCCTGAGGAGGTCGAGGAGCACCAGCCAAGCCCACAGGCAACCTCCTTTCTGGCTTTCATCACACGTAGACTTTCTGAGTTGTACATATTTGTACGTCCTTTTAGCATCTTTTGACAGACTTCAGTTTTCTCTCTGTGGTGATTTTTCTTAAACTGGAGGGAGGGCAGGTGGGGCAAGAGAGATTATATATATATATTTTTTAATGCTTATGAGTTATTAGCAGAGTTGCCTTCTAAGTACTTGATTTCTTAAGTGTTACTTTGAAAAGCTTCTCCAACCAACTCCTGGGTTGAGTCCAGGGCTCTGAATAGCCGAAGTCGCCAGGGGACCACATCTTCCCTGCTGATCTGCCCTTACCTGAGAGCTCACCTGAGGCCATGCCCATGAGCAAGGACATGCATGGTCTGTCTGTCTTGTCCCAAACGTGTTTTTAGAGCTGTCGTTGGGTCTGTGCCTGGATGTCATTCCACAGAGAAGCCTGAAAGAGACCCAGGTCTTAGGTACCCATGACCTTGAATGGTCTTCCCGGTGGGGAGGCTGGATTTGTGCTCTTGTCGTCTCAGGTATGTGTCAGGCCTGCATCGTTTCAGCCCTGGACACAGGTGCTTAGGAAAATTCCTCCCCGAAGGGCTTTGGGGATTTACAAGTTCTCGCTGTCTTCGTGACCTTGTGCGGTTTCCGGTTTCGCAGAAGGCTTTGTTTCTCGGTTCTTGTAGCTGCCTTCAGCCTTGCCCTGTAATCAGTGGGCCCCAGGGAGGGCCGACCGTCTGGCTCCCGGGGTGTGCTCAGATACCAGGTCAACCTACGTGTGTCACCGTGGTGGCGGGGGGCCCGGTGGGGCGGGGCGGGGGGACGGTTCCCGAAGCACACTCAATTCCTAATCACGGCCTGCTTTTGAATTCCACAGTTGCCCCAGATGGAATGCTTCCTTCGAGCTGCTCAGTGTGGTTTGTCTTAAATGGGCCATCACTTATTCATGTGGCCCTGGGACTTGGTGGGCTGGGTGCATGGGCTTTTCAAGTTTAAACTTGAGGGGCTGTTAGCTGTAGCCTTTCAAAGAAGGAAGAACTTGCCTTGAATTTATTTCAGGGTTTGGGGAAAGGAGGTGGGGGCTCAGGGGAGGCCCTTCAGAAATAAAGTGTTGGTAAAGTCTTGCGACCTACATCGGAAATCTTTAGGGTCTTGTCCTATCCAAGGAAGGATGGTGACCAAGGCGGGATCTCAGGGGTGCAGATGGCTGTAGAATTTCCGGCATACCTGCCAGGGGTGTAAAGAGCAGCAGAGGTGTGATGGATGTTGTGGGGGGTCTGTCATCACGGTGACATCGAGGCAGGCAGGAGAGCCAGCCACGCGTGTTCTTATAGCCAACAGGGAGAGCGGCATCTGAGCCCAAGGGAAAGAGAAGAACACAGATGCAAAACTGGGTGGGCAGACACCACGGACGTGGAAAGAAGTCACTCGGAGAATTGCTTTTCTGAAAAGTAGCATGTGTTTACTTTCATGGCGATTGTTACAGTAGGAGCCTGATGAGTGGACTGATAGTGGGGACATAGAGGTGAGGCAAGTAGAGTCTTACCGTGCTGTGCTGTTTTTGGTATGTGTAGGGGGAGGCGACAAAGGGGAAGGATAGTGTCACTTATTGAGCACCTACTACATGCCCGGTGGACTGTTCAGCCCTGACAGTGCAGGGCTCAGTACAGCCAAGTTCCGGACTCGCCTGTGGGAAAGCAGAGACCAGAATCGGGCAACTTTACTGCTGTCGTGAGAACATGAAAGGCGGTCCGTGGGCAGCGCGGCCGGCTGGCTGCACCTGCAGGCCTCTGTAGGTTTCACAGGAGAGGGGCGCCTGCCTGTGCTCCTCAGTCACCACCGTGGGTGCCTCGTTCTCCTACCTGCAGGGGGACACAGGAAAGCTGCAGGGTTCCTGCGGTCTCCCCTACTGACTTCCGCTTTATTTGAAAACTTAAGAGGTGCCTGGGCTCCTTGGCGCCTTCCTCACAATTTCTGACACTAAGCCATGGACTTGGTTTATCGGTTTATAACCCCTTGTTTTATTGGACATTGTTATATATATATTTTTATTATGCATTATTGATGACCTGTGCTCCTAGTGCACCTCACCTGGTCCCACTTCCCAGGTAAGGAAACCGAGATCCAGATGGGGGCCATGTTTACAGTTGGCCAAAGGATGCAGAAGCCCACTGGGCACAAGAACTCCCTGGGTCTGTCGAGCCCGCAGGCTCCTTGACAAAAGGAAGGGCGTCTTCCAGGGGAGCAGACGGGGGGAAGAGGACAGCCCTCGGCTGGTGGCCATAGGCCGGCTCTGTGACCCTGGCCATGTGAGCCCTGAATTTGTTTCCTTTGGTGGAGTAAGCAGGTGAGGTTGCTCTGTTCCTCACTGAGCCGCCTTCCCAGTGACCTAGCAACAGCCCAGCAGTGGCCTTGCAGGGGAGTCACCAGAAC
The DNA here is from genome assembly GCA_004026545.1 of Mormoops blainvillei. NCBI lineage: Eukaryota > Metazoa > Chordata > Mammalia > Chiroptera > Mormoopidae > Mormoops > Mormoops blainvillei. The sequence goes on from PVJD01000690.1 coordinate 165,930, forward strand.
CACGTGTCAGATCTTTGGCAGTGACCTTCTCTGTGCGATTTCCGAAGATGGGTCGCGGCAGAGCCTCTGGAAGTTAGCACGTGGGTAGTTTCTGTCTTTTGAAAACAATGGAAAAACCCACCATCAGCCCCCGAACCAGCTGTCCTTCTGCTGATGAATAGACAGAAAACCACAAAGAGCAGAAGAATAGTTTCGTGTAAGTGCTCTGGGAGCGCATAATCCATTTTAGGTAAGATTAAAAGTTGCGTGTTATTCTAACACACTGGCATCCCTGTCAGATAATTGAGCACGGGACCATTCGGCGCAGTGTGTTAAGTACAGAGTAGTAACATCAATTCCGTGTTCGGTACATCCACTTTGTTCAAGAACAATGTATTCAAGGTCAGTGTATTTTGGCTGTGCTACAGGGTTCTGGAAATTCCCGGGAGAGTAAGTTTTTTGTCTCTTATGTAACCCAGCACAAGTGAACGGGTAGTAACACCTCAGGTATAGTAATGACTTTTTAAATGCAGCCGATTCTAAAATGTAGTGGTCTTTTGAGAATTTTGATTGTTTGAGAAAATTCCTCTTAACATTTAAGGTAGACTTTTACTAATTCCATTTCCTTTACTAAGAAATAGTTATAGACCCGGCTGTGTGGCTGGGCTGGTTGGAGTGTCGTCCTGTATGCCAAAACGCTGCCGGTTCAACCCCCGGTCGGGGCACCTACGGGAGGCAACCGATCGTTGTTTCTCTTTCACATCGATGTTTCTCTCTCTCTTCCTTTCTCTCTAAAATAAGTAGACATATCTTTGGGTGGGTCTTAATAAAAAAGACCAAAAAAAGAAAGAGAGTTATAGAGCACTGACTGCTCTGTGCAAGGTACCATCCTAAGCACTTTACCAATATTATTTAATCTTTGACATCTCTAGGTAAAAACAACTATGCCCACTTTACAGATGTGAAAACCGAGCAATAACGTAGTAACACGTGACTGTGAAAGACAGTGATAACATAGTAGCAGACCGCTGTGAAAACACGGTGGTCACAGAACAGCACATGACTTGGGCTCGTCTCTGGAGGAGGGGGCGCTCCCTGGGGCGCCCTGGGACCACAGTGCTCCAGCGGAGGCAACCTGTTTGCCCATGGGGATGCTCCGCTGGAACAGAGGTGAAGATAACGGAGGGAACCCAAGCAAAGGAGGTTGGAGATGAGTTCATGGGCGTGGGGTTTTCCTGCCAGACCCTGGTGGGCAAGTCTCCATGACGATCTGGAGTTCCCTGTTCTATTGGGATCATTAGGGGTGCTCACTGACCCCTCCAGCTTGGATGTGTCCAGCTGTCATTGTGATGTGCCTACAGTCTGAAGGGGCTGTCACCTGGAGAGCCCCACATGGCAGGGACAGCCTCCAGACAGGTGTACTCCGAAGGCATACCTCCTACACTTTTAAGGCCATGGAGTCAAAGTTAGTGGCCGAGCATGGAGCTGGTGCATTAACTACACCCACTCATTCTTATCAAATATCTCCTGCGTCAGACACCATTCTAAGCTGTGCACTACGTTATCTGATTTGATAATTCTGGACAGTGAAAATGAAACAGTAAATAAGACGCTAAGGCGAATATGTAGCTTACTTGATAGAACTCAAAATTTCAAGGACCTTTTGAAGAGCTTTATAATTTCCTATTTATGGGTGAAATTAACAGGCTAATTACAAATCATCCTTCACTATTCATGCAGGCAGGCTAGCTCCTGAAGGGTCTCCTTAAGGTTTAGTTGAATAACTTAATTGAATTGCTTAATAAATTCGACATTGATAACATTGCATTTTTAAAAATTATAGAATCCACACAACAAGGAATACCTCTAAGAGAAAATGTGCAGGGCATATTTATGGAAAATCTACATAATTTTCCTGAGCAATATAGAATATTTAAATGAAGTAAAACATCATTTTTCCTCAGTGGGAAGCTGGAATCTTACCAACGTCACTCTTTTCCAAATTGATTTATAATTTATCAACATTTACACTGCTTCGGCAGTTTCTTTGGGGCTTGATAAAGTGATTCTAAAGTCTCTCTTGAAGCTTCAATAGGTGAGACATAAATTTTTTTTTTTGAAGAAAAGAGGAATAAATTGTATAACCCATGGACACAGACACCTTGGAGTTGGGAGGCGGAGGGGACCTTAGTAGGGTTCTGCTAGAATTAAATGCCCCCTCACAATGACTAATGCGGTACATCAGCTCATATGTAAATCCGTTAGAAGATTTTCCCTTTTAAGGGGGGACTAACAGATACCTGGTGAAGACTGTGCCTATAATGTGTGGAGCCCAATTTTTCAGCTTTCAGCTTAGATTTATTTAACTGAACCTTTTGTAAAGTAGTGTTTGACTGCATTTTTACTGTTTATCATGCATGTTGAATAAAAATAGCGAGTTATCACATTTTCTCTGTCTTGGTAAATTAATAGTATAAGCAGAATTGCGGGGCAGATATGGAAACTATTGGGAACTTCGCACCCCTTGCAGATTCTGTACCTCCTGTTTGCATCCGCCGGTCCCATTTTTTACATGCGGAGAAGTGCTCTGTGATATCATTGCGGCAGGTGCGGAGGCCACATTGAGTCCACACCCTGCCTTTATCAACTTGGTGGATTCTGTGGACAACCTTGGGGTGTGGAAAAGACGAGGGGATCCAATGCAGTGTTTCTCAAACTCGGAAATTCGCAGAGCTTCTTTTCATGCGCTGACCACGCGAAGGGCTGGGTGCTACAGCCCTTCCTCAGTGCGTTTCTCAGACCTGTGTGAGCCGATAACTTTCCTGTTAATAGGTCGGGTTCCTTGAAAGACCGAGTCCCTGGTCTGGTCACTATTGAAGAAGGAACAAGTCAGGGATGGATTTGGACAAAAACCTGAAATCGAATCCCTGCAATTTTGGGACGATATGAAAGGAAGTAACTTTTTTTTTTTTTCAAGAAAACCCAGTTGGCTTAAGTGGAAAATACATCTTATTTTGATCACAGTTGGGATGGTAGAAATCTAAATTTGTGTGTTCTGATTTTTTTTTTTTTGTACAATGAGAATATATTTAAAATGTCCGTAGCATAAAGCTATTCCTCCTTCACCCACACAACTCGTCATCGTTCTCCCCCTCAGGCCTCCATTACCAATAAATTTGAACATGTTTATCGTTTATTCTTATCACGTATGCCCACATGCTAATATACAGTTTTAAAGACTGAAATAGGACCGTTCTTTTTCATTGGTCAGTACTTTTTTTCAGCTTAATAATTTACCTCTATTATCATTCACCGTCAGTAGCTGTAGCCCCACCTGGTTATTTTTAACCACTGCATAATACCAGAGTGATGGGCTCAATTCCTTTGATCACTCCAAATTAGGTGTTTTGGTGGTTTCCAGTGTTTTAGTAGTACAGATAACCCTGCAATAAGCATGTCTTGGATACGCATTCTTTTCGTTTAAAATAGTCTAGTCTCTTCAAAAAGTTGCTCGAGAATCGGCTTAGACATTCTTTTGTGCTGATGACGGGGATGGCTTATATCTGAGTTCTTCTTTTCGTGTATTGTTTTCATAGTATCAAATCCTTAACTAGTATAACACAAGTAGCCCTTCTGCTGCGAATGCAGTTCAGTTTGAAGATGGGATTTCTCAAGCCAGCCTTAAAAACAGACCTCTTTGGAGCTGTGATGAAGTGTAACAACTGGGCAGAGGCCGACATCAGTGAACAACGCAATTGGCAAGAAACTGTCTGTCGGCCTAGGCTCCGGAGGATGACAAGCTAACTGAAGTGTTGAAAGACTTTTTTTATCCGTGACATTAACCAAAAAAAAAAATTTTTTTTTGCAATAATTATGGATTCATACGTAATTATAAGAAATAATAGAGTGCGATCGTGTGCCCCAGTTTCCCCCAGTTGTAACATTTTGTAAAACAGTATCACAGCATCCCAGCCAGGATACTGACGTTTGCACAGTCAAGACAGAGAACATCTTCATCAGCACCAGGTCCTTCCTGCTGCCCTTTTGTAACCATAGCTACTTCCCCCTACCTCCACTCCCTCCTTAACCCCGGTTACAACGGACCTCTTCTCCATCTCTAAACAGCCAAACTCATCCCCAGAGTGGCTGCACCTTTGGACACAACCGCCAGTGACGTGGGAGCGGCCCAGCCTCTCCACGCCCTCGCCAGCGTTTGGTGCCACTGGCACTTCTTTGCCTGAGCTCCTCTCATGGATGGGGAGGCCTGTCTCATCGTGGTCTCCTCGGCTCACCTAACCGGACTCAGAGGGACCCCCATTGTTGCCGGTGGTCTTTCCTCTGCGGTTTAATTAGTAACAGGGAGTTAAAAACATTTCTTTTTTAATGAAGAAGGACAGGAACCTCTCTACGTTTCTGAACAGATCATCCACGTACAAGAAAGATACTCACAGCAGGAAAGGACCTGGCATCAGAGTGCGGAACCTGGGAACATGAGTGATCCCCACACTGACCCTTTAACATAGTGAGAAAACTCCTCTCTTGTTTGTGTTGGGGGAAACATCCAGGTTTGGGCACATATTTCACTCTTAGGGTTTGTACAGAACGGTTTGGGAGAGGACATTGTTCTCTGGCCACTGACTGGGCCATGTCCCCGGTCACTATAAGATCAAGCAAGTGCCCAGACCGTGAGCAGACTGATCGCAGGGTGGTTTGCAAACAGCCTGGGGAATGTGAACACTCTCCCTCCCTGCTTGGTGCCATCCTAACCTTTTCCAATAAGTCACCAAGCCTGGGTTCCAGATTGAGACGGTGCTATTTCTGGGTGTTGATGACATCCCTGAGCCTGCCATGCCACTCAGACATCCACCAGAGTGCCCGGGATCCATCAGCGCCATTAGAGGTTGGTCATGAGACCCGGGGGCGGCTCCCGGGAGAGTCACGGCACAGCAGTGGGACACCACGTGCTGCCGGGGTACGATGGGCCCTCCCTTTCCACCCTCCCCTGAGTCTGCCTGGCCAGCAGAGCAGGAAAAGTCACCCTCCCGGCCACTCCTTGCCAACCTGACTTTTCTATGTGGCTTTACTAGGGGCATGGGAGAAAGGGCACCCACAGCTCTCCCAGATAAAATTCCTTCAAACAAACCCAAAGGCTGTTACTCACAAAGTCACCCCGCTCCACAGTGTGCAGACGTTAGGGGACTAAGCCCAGGGGATGATGTTAAAGACAGGTTTGTTTTTTACAACCCAAACTGAAAGTCGCACAGCCTTCTCCCTGTCTTTTCTGGGAAGCTTAGATAATGGATCTAGAGTACGCTATTTTTATTGATCCTGAAAAAGACGGCCCCCCACCTTCACCCCAGGCATATTGCTAATGGAAATGGGTTCTATAGTGGAGACACTCTGTAGAAACTTCTAGAATCCTCAGCTCAGAAGGAAAGAATTGGGATATACTCAGCTGGTAGTTTGGTGGTGGGGTGGGGTGGGGCGTGTCTGCTTTTTGAATAGTTCCATATATTTTGTGCATGTGCCCGGAGGCCATGTGTGGTCTCAGAACATTTAATTTGAAGGGGGCAACAGGAGACAGAAGAGAGATACGAAGAACCCTCGTAGTTTTGTCTCCGTGCAGGGGAGCGGGATTCTCAAATTTGCCTCTGGGTCCCCAGGGTCGCATTGCAATGACGACTTGGGATTTTTTTTTTTCCTTTGTGATGTTTAGCTTTTTGGTAACTGGGTTAGCGAACGGTGCTGCATGACCCCCACGTGCCCACACTGTAGGTACCGAGGGGCGCATTTGGGGGGCAGATATTTGCTGCTCCTTCAGGGTGGACAGAAGTGCATCTGAAAGCATCAAATTTTGTGCCACTGCCAAAGTTAGACAGGATCCAGCTCACCAGTGTGGGTGCTGTGGTCTCCGTGATCCTGGGGTTCAGAGGAGCTGCAGGGGATGTTGGGGGAGCAGGTGACAGGCTCTCCCCTCCGAGGGAGGGCAGAGACAGTCTTCAGTCCGGAGCTGGCACCCATGGGACGTCAAAGGGAAGAGTTGGCCCCTTTGTCTTTTTCCATCACCAAACTGTCTTTCTGTTCCCTGAACCCTGTCACTCACCTGAGGAACTTTTTACTCAGAGGTACCAGTGTCTGTTTACATACAACGTCCATCTCTTCCGTGAAAGGATTTTTAAGGCGTTTATCTAAAGCAAGTTTTCTTCTGTCGGGAGGTCTTTTCCCTGATTGTGTGTAAATAATGATGTCAACTTTGCCGTTTGTGTAATTCTTCGAACTGTTTACTTCTTGGCCTGGACCGGGGCTTGTGCTGGCCCCTGACAGCCCCAGCAGGGTGGGAGGGACGGTCCTCTCCCCCAGGGCTCCCGCAGGTGCTGCGCCTGGGGGCTGGGCCGAAGCAGCTCCAGTGCCCTCTGTGTAAGACACAGTTCTCTCTCCGTTCTCTTTTTCCTCTTCTGACCGATATTTCCTCCCTCCCTCCCTCCCTTTTTTCTTTTTTCCTTTTTTTTTGGCAAAGCAGTGGACCCCATGTTTATTTCTTGCAGTTTCTCAACGTTACTTCTAGCATCTCTTTAAATCGATTAAAGCAATTAAAGACTCATTGTGCTTAGGAGTCAATAAAATATTATTTTCTCTAACTTTTAACTTAGAAACTAGTTTCCCAGTGGCCCTCTCCTCCCCTCCCTTCCCATCTTCTTTTACGTTTCTGAGGGTGGACCTGCCCGCGAGTGAAGAGGGCAGTAGGGCTCCCAGCTACCTTTACAACTCACTTCCCTGCCCATTTAAGCCTTTGTCTAAATGGAAAGACAAACAGGCAAATGCTGAAGCCGTTCACCTTGCAATCACCAACTTTGTTCTTTGTGCGTAAGAACTTATATTATTTCTCGGTAATGCCTTCTTTATTTATCTTTGAAGGGAAATAAAAAAACCCTCACACTATTTACAAGAACACATTGTTCTAGGTCTGTACAATTGCATCTGTGACGTTTTTTCCAGTTGGGACCATGGGGTGATAAGGTCAATGTCAGCTGGGTAACCGTTTTGTTTTGGTTTTTTTTTTAAGGGAAAACCCACAACCTTAATGTATACCATAATCATGTTCATTATGTACACAGCATGTTTCTTGAAAGTCAGACATCAGAATTCCAGCTTCTGTGACTAAGGTGTGGCGGTCCACCTCCCAGGACTCATGACCACCCCCTCAACTCCAGACTGCTGGTCGTCTCCTTGAAGGAAACAGTGTCACTCATTTGAAACTTGAAAATTCCATCCCTTACAAAGAAGGTGATATGCCATTTCTGAAATGTAATTATATGCACCTGTGACTTTTAAAGTAGGCCTTTAAAATTATGCCACTGAAGGTTTTTTTTTTTCTTAATTTGGAGAAGGTTTTCTTTAATTAGATGATCTTACAGCTAAATAAGAAAAGAAAAGGAAAAAAACAACATGGTTGTACAGGGCATGTGTTCTGAAATCTTGGGACCAGAGCAGGTAATTCAGGAGCTCTTCATGGCCCTGGGAGGGTCCTTCCCTTGGCTGGGGGGTGTCTGTGGACAAGCACCATTGGAGGGAGAGGCAGACAGGGCGCCCCTGGGCCTCAGAGAACAAGAAAAGTCCATGCACTGAAAGGAGCCCTGATTGGCTTTGGGTATAATCCATCTGCTAACATTTAATACCCATGACTTAGCCGAGAGAAAATGTGTATTAACCGTTGAGTTTCTGTGGCTTGTGTCCCAGGACTCTGTCCTCTGAGGATGCTCAGTTCTAGGTCAGTTTGGGAAAGGTGGGGACGGTGACAGAGGAAGGAAGTGATGGCCGGTGTTCCACTTGGTCATCTTAGTGTGCACTGCGGCCTAGTGCAGTGGGTTTGTACAAAGTGAGGGGAGCACATGGTGACCTGGATCCTTGCCTAGAAAGGTGGTTATTGTGTTTTTTTTTTTTTTATTATTATTTAAAACAAGCATGTGAAGGAGCCCTTGGGGGTCATTTCTCCCTCCCTGTCCTTCTAGGTGAGCAGTCCCTCCCTAGGGCTGTGACAGATCTGCACAGAGAACATCACAACTTCCACCCTGAAGCTTGTCTCAGATTCAGTGTGTGCTGTGCAAAGGTCCTGGGGTGCAGTGTGTGGGTCAGGGCAGCATTATCCAGGGACCTGGGAGGACACTGGCCCCAGAGCGTAGAGTTTCTGGGCCTCTCTTGTTTTTCCCACTGTAAGACTTTCCTGTCTTTGTGTTGTGATGGGATATATAGAAAGCAGAGACAGGGTTGATCAGGGCCTTCCCCTCACAGAGATAAGAAGAAAAAAACATTTAACAGCATTAAACCAAGTATAGAGCATTGGCCCTATATGCTAAGGTTACAGGTTCGATCCCTGGTCAGGGCACATACAAGAATCAGCCAATGAATGCATGAATTTGTGGAACAACAAATGAATGTCTGCCTCTCTCTCTCTCCTTCCCCTCCCTCTCTTTATCCTTCCCTCCTCCTTTCTCTCTAAAATCAATAAATAAAAACTTAAAAAAACAAAACTTCCACCATTTTATAAAATCCTGTTTGTTTTTCTTTCATTTTAGGTTGAATCATATAGCTAAGCTAATCAAATTACATAGTTTTCACTACCTTAAGTATATGTGTGCAATTCCTTTACCTTATAATACTTAAAACCAGAAAATAGTGTCGGTCAAACACAAAGAAAAGATCATTTTCTTCTTTATATTCTTGTTGCCTCCCAGCCAGGCAACTGTAGTTGCATGCAGAACCATGCCTACGCTTTCATTAGACTGAAGCTTGTCACAACGCTTTCTCTTTAAAAAAAAATTGTTTTATCCTCACCTGAGGACACCCCGCCCCCCGCCCATTGCTCTTTTTTTCAGAGAGAGAGAAAGGGAGAGAGAAAACTATTGATGTGAGAGGGAATCATTGATTGGGTGCCTCCCATATGTACCCAAACCGGGGATCAAATGCGCCCATACCAGGGATTGAACCCACGACCTTACTGTTACAGGACGATGCTCCAGCCAACTGAGCCACACCAGCCAGAGACAGGCTTTTCTTTAAAGAAGTTTTCGTAGCTACTAATTCATGTTCAGATGGTTTGGGGATGGTGGATTCATGATTGGAAATTACTGGACGGCACCTAATGAACTATTACTGATAAGTGTTGAGACGCATTCTTTTAGTGCCTAAATCATATTCTTGTAGTTCTAGGAAAACCTCGTGGGTGTGGCCACCCCTGTTACAGGCTGGTACACCATTCGTCATATGGAACAAATGTCACTCCAGTACCTCAAAAGACTTGAAAAGGCAACAACAGACTTACTTTGTACCTTTTCCTTCAATAAGTGATACTTAAGTTGTTATTTTTTAACTTATTATTAAACTTAATAGAGAATTTACTTTTTATTACATTTTACTAGTAAAACAATGAAGCCCAGAGGACCGGTGATCTGTTCAAACAGCATAAAATCCTTGCCTGTCACCTCCTGTGTCCCCTGTGGCTTGGGATCTGTGAAAAAGGACCATTCCGACCCAAAGCACCCATTGGTGCCACAGGTGGGCAAACCAGTTTGCCATCTGATAAAAAGTAAAATGTTTGGACGAACCTTGGAAAGAATACGCCAAGTGAAAGAAGCCAGTCTCAAAAGATCACCTTAAAATCGTCCGATTCCATTTGAAGTTGGTAACAATGCTATGTGACCATGGTAAAGGCCGAGCCTATTTCGGTAGCCAGAGTTACGGTGCTAGAATGAGTTCAAGTTCACAGGCGCATGTGATGTGCTTAATGATATGCACAGTCATTGTGCCGCACGGCAATTGCGCACAAACAGAGGGTAGCACATTTCAGGGGCCTGTTGTTTGACGCAAAGACAAGCAGAGGCTTCCAGTGGCTTCAGGGGGAGAGGGGGAAGATGGAGGGAGAGAAGCCAGCAGGGTGAAAATCTGCTCTAACACCTTGCAGTGCACGCTCTAGATAGAGACCTCGCCTGGAAGGGGGCGAGGTGGCAGGCAGGGAGGGACACAGCATGGCTCGAGGCGAACACAGTTCTCCCCCTTGCTAGGGCCAACTGGGTCAAGAGAGAAAAGCCTCTTTGTGTCCTATTACCTTAAATATCCCGAAATTCACTTCCTATGGCATGCTGGAGTCACAGGCCTTCCTAACATTTAGGTCTGAGGTGTGAATGGCGGACAGCTCTCTTCTCTCAAACCACCACCTCCCCCTGCCTTATTTCCTGATCTAAAGGAGCGTTTCATTGGTAGAGCATTGTAAACATAGGAGATGTGGAATCTCAACCTTCCACAGGTCTGATAGCTGCTTGGTCTCGGGGAGAAGGGGAATGACTGGCATCCACACATATACCCATCATTATAGGAGCTCAGCATTTATGAGGCATTTTCCCGTATCCGAGAGGCGAGAGCCCAGACAAGGGAGAGTTCGGAGTGAGCGTCATCTTGGGAGAGACAGCAGGCAGATCAGCGAGCTCTTTGTAATTTTAAAATGTGCTTTTTTAGTTTTTAAGGAAATTTTTATCAAATTAATTGCGGTGGCACTGATGAATAAGATTACATGTTTCAAGCGTATAATTCTACAATACCTCACCTGCGTGTTGCATTGTGTGTTCACCACCCAAAGTCAAGTCTGCTTCTATCACCATAAAATGTGCTTTTCGATTTGATATCTGTTTGTTTGAAAGAGACTTTTATAGTTACTTAAAGTTTTTAAAATAACTATCCTGATGGCTAATGATTAGCCTGTTAACCAGGTTAAGATCTAAGATTGTCCTGGCTGGTACAAATTGTGGGGCCTTTGCATATATATATTTTTTACATTATAACTTTAGTCTTTTAAAATTAACCTCCTTAGGTGGGAGACCAAACTTCCAAAGCCCAACTCATAAACCATTATTCCTCTTAATTATTGGATGTTTCCTTGAATTTACTGTGCTTTTCTTGTAGAAAAGTTTGCTTTAGGTTTCTGGGTATTGCATACTGATATTCTGTGGCTAAACAACAACAACCGAAACTGGGGGTTCCGTAAGCATTGATACTTCGTTGGGGGTTGCTTCCCGCAAGAATCCAACTACAGATTTAAGTTCAGCAGGCTTTTGAACCGGATGTGACCATGTGCTGAAACTTTGTAAACATGTGTAGCTTTGTCGACCATTGTCTGTGGCTGTATTGACGTCTTTCTCCTCCTGAAAAGCTCTCGCCTGCCTGTTCTGTGCAGACACAAAGCCTGGCCCGTTCCCCAGAGCCCCTGCAAGGGGACCTCAAGGATGCGTGCCGTCTTAGATATTCCTATCTGTGAAGTCACCCCGGATTCTTTTGCGCTTGATCATAAAATGCCATTAAGAGTTCAATGTTATATGAAGCTTCTTCGTCAAAAAGAATAAATGTTTACTCGACAGACCCAGTTGTTGGTCGTTGACAGATGTGAACATTACAAACAACCAAAAGTCTCTCTTTTAGGAAAAGGAAAACAAGTATTTAAAAAAAAAATCTTGTATTGTCAATAAAAGCATCCATTTTCAAAGCACGTTTGAGCGTCTGTAATGAAAATGGAGGCCTGAGGATGTTTCAGGGCTCTTGGAGAGCCAGCTTGTATGTCATCAAAGGCTCCATTCCTGTGATCCCTGAGTAATAGGGCTTAGTTCTGCCCTTTAAGTCCAGACTCACGTTACTTCCCGTGTTGGCAGCCATCACGATACGTTTTCCTTTCAAAAGAACAGAGATCATTCCCATGCTTCTTTTCTGTTGTTGTTGTTTTTAAAGATTTTATTTGTTTATTTTTAGAGGGAGGGGAAGGGAGAGAGAAAGAGAGGGAGTGAAAAACATCTGTGCAAGAGATACGTGGATTGGTTGCCTCTGACACACCCAGAGCCAGCAAACCTGCCCGCAACCCAGGCATGTGCCCTGACCTGGACTTGAACTAGGGACCTCTTGGTCCGCAGTCTGGCACTCAGTCCACTGAGCCACGCCAGCCAGGGCCCAGTGCTTTTTTATACTAAGATGTAAGAAGTCACTAGCCTGCTACAGTAAGAGTTTAGCTCTTGTTACTTTGGTAGAAATATTAGTAAATATGCCCTCGTATCCCTTGCTAAGTACTGACAGTTTAGAATGTGTACTCTGAGGCACAGTATTTTATGAAAGAAATATCCTTTGCCTTAGATCCCTTCCACTGTATTGAAATTCATCTGTAATTTACACTCAGAGGTCTGTAGGAAGAAAGACTATTTTCAGAGCCTGTTATTTCAACCAAGATAAAACTCCATCCCAGGAGGGGACGCTCTTGAATCTCTGGGACGCTATAAAGGTGGAGCATTCCGAAATACACATAGTGAATGTATATTCCTTTGCTAGGATTTATATAGCATTACCTTTGCAAAGAAAAAAAAAACGCACACAAAATAAGGGCGAACACACACAAAAGAAGGGCGATTTCAGGTGTAAAATTTTAGTGTTCGAGATGCAGCGAAATGTATGCTGGTCACGCAATGTCAGGACTTAGGTAATGGCAGTGTCAAGCACCCTGTGCCTTTCTGTCTGGAAATGAAATGCAGTTTTGCCAATGGCCACCTCCTCAGAATTCAGCTCCGCCCCACCCAGAGACGCGGTTCAGCCACCATGTGTTTATAAAATGTGACGCACTGGATCCTTCTCTCAGGCTGCCTTAGCAAAGATTCCTGCAGTTTGGGGTTCATGGCCGTAGTTAGGGATTTTATTAGATGGCTCTCAAAGGTACTATTCAGGCGGACATTAACTTCAGGCTGGCTGTCTGAGATGAGGGTCCCTCAAAATGGAGGGGTGTCTGGGACGTTCCATGTGAGTGAGCCGACGTCGTCCGTGGTGAGGCTCAGGCTGATGGCGGGCGAGCAGGAGGAGGACAGAGGTAGAGAAGGAAACTGGTACCTCCCACATACCCTGTTCACAGCGTCGTGGTTCCCCGGATGGACCGAGTGTGTTTTATTTGCAAAATAAACTGGAACATCGATGAGTAAACAAACCATCTCCATCGAACAAGTGGCGTTCTGATTTGTCCCTGACAAGTTCCATTTCCCAAGGGAGGTCCCTCCAAGGCACTTCTTGCAGACTGCTATACAAATATTTGCTGTCATTTGGCTGTCACGAAATCCACCAGGGGTGTCGAAACGAGATCTTTCCAGAGCCCTTCACTTAACAGTGGTTTGGGGAAGACTTCAAACGCCAAATGAGCTTGGGTCACTGCGAGCTCTCTCCCTGAGACCCCCTCGCTGCTTGACCCTCGCCATCTGGGGCCTGAGTCTCAACCTTGTTTTGTGGACATCAACATTTGGACAGGGTCATCTTTGACCTCCTGCCCTTGCTTCCAAGCTTATACGTTAGTGCCGCTGCTCTCAGTTTGGACCGGCAGTCACGAATCTTTCCTTGACTTAAGGAAGACTCTGGATCTGTTGATGTGTTAGCACTAAATGATGAGAGAATTAATTACACTTCATCCTCAACTCCATAGGTGAAGCCAAGTGGGAAAGGAAGTGAATATTACAGCCATTGTCAATTATTTAGGAAATAGTTAAAGGGTAAGTTTATATTTAACTAAAGTTTAGAAAGGCGGGGTGAAAGAGGGTGGGAAAAGAAGGAGTCATTAAGAAAACTCACTTTAATTTGTATGCCGTATTATTTTAACTTTGTCCTCTAGGCTCGGTTAAATAGTCATAGATTTTATGTCTTACGAAACATATCCCTGTGGTATTACTAAGTTAAAAATTTAACACTACACAGGTTATTATGTTAGAATTATGTGTTTCTTGAAGACATGATGTAGCTTTGATAAGCACATTTTATTTTGCTTTTTTATTTATTTATTTTTTTTACTTTTTAGAAAGAGGGGAAGGGAGGGAGAAAGAGAGGCTGAGAAACAACGATGTGAGAGAAACATCGGCCTGTGGCCTCTCATATGCACCCTGACCAGGCGCCGAGCTGTAACCCAAGCATGTGCCCTCACCAGGAATTGAACTGGCGACTGTTCGCTTTGAGGGACAGCGCCCCAGCCACTGCGCCACACCGGTCAGGGCGACAAGCATGTTTTATACATGTTCTTCCCTGAGAACCGTTAGTTCTAGATGGAACGTGCAACATATTTGGGGCAGCTTCTTTGTCTTGTGCGTGCTTTCTTCCTACTAATTTGCAGCCCCTATTTAAAATGCCTTTGGGAAACAAAATAAGCGGATGACCATGGAGGTTTATAATGTATTTTTAGAATATCGAAGGTCTCAGAGAGGCGCTTATACCTCTTCAGTCTAGTTTGCACCCATTTCGGCCTCACGGCCAGGCAGTGCTTTGTCGAATATCCCAGCAGGCGGCCCAGTGCTCCACACGGCCTCCGTCCCTGGGCGTCCCTAGCGCAGGACGAGGCATCTCCGCTGGAGGAGAGTGGCCACAGGGCACATGGACTGCATGTGAGGGCACAGTACTGGGGGTGCGTCTGGGCGTCGCTGGGTGTGCCGGCTGATTGTCTCCGTTCAGTCAAGCAGGCCCCTTTCCAGGGAGGCTGCAGAATCGAGAACTTGGCACGTGAGCATCCTGTTTCTCCAGCAAACGCTCGCCGAGCCTCTGACCTGTACCAGGCGCTGTCCTGGAGCCGAGAACCCCGCGGGCAACAAAAGAGACCAAGTAGCAGGGACCTGAAGTTCACATCGTAGTGGGAAAGCTCTCGTCCGTCACCCAGCCTAACTTCTCTGGTGCCTCCGAACTTCACTTCTGTGGCCTCTCTTGGCTCCTGAGGTCTCATGACAAGTCACTGGTGATGATAACCTGGATTTCTCCACTTACTGTTTTCTAACGTATGATTTAACTTAGTTAATAATTATGCCTTTTGTATATTTTCTCTCTCTGTCCCCCACCGTCCAGCTTTACAGGAGCAGGGATCTTATCTTTTTTTTTTTCCCTTACATGTCTTCTAAGCACCTAGACAGAGCCCCAGTCGCCAAAGCCTCAGCAAATGTTTACCGAGTGCGTGTTCACACTGGGTTTGTTTGAACACTCTCACTTAGGAAGCCCGCTGGAGTTCTGAGAGCACGGCTCACGCTCGGGGCCGGGGCCCCAGGGCCTCCTGGGGTGGCTGAGCCTGCACCCACTTCGTTCGTGGGGTGCTGCTGTGTCAGGCCATCCACACATTCTTCACCGCGCTCTCCCCTTCCCTGTGTGCAGGGGTAAAGCTCTGTGACTACAGAGTCACGTTGTGGGGTTCCTGGCTTGCCACGGCCACACCGACAGTACCATTAAACGTGGCACCTGCTTTCTCAGCAGCCTGCAGAGTGATTTTTTTCCTTTTCAAGGACATCACCTGGTGTCTTGGCTGCATAGGAAGTACATCCCAGGCACGGGGAGCTCAGTGGTGGCCCCCTGGCTGCAGTCAGAACCCCGTTTGTGAGTGGCCATCGCCCAGGCAGCCGGGATGAGCACGGTAAAGGCCACTCAGGGGGAAGGTAACCCTGACACCCAGTGTTTGGACAGGTAGCGCCGTGCAGGGACTTCGGGCTGTGTGTCCAGTTGCTCACCTGGGGTGACAGATGTTGGCTGTTATTTAGTAACTCAAATTTGTTTTCCTTTGCACCCAAGCCATCTCTAGACCCCAAGGGCTTCCACCAGCTTCCCTGGAGAGCTGACCGAGTCGGTGTGGTGTCTTTAGGTGACCAAAGGGTTCGTTCAAAGATCCGCTTCACAGTATATGTTCCTGGGGCCAGGCAGCACCCTCTCAGCCTGTCTCCTGGGTCTGTGTTTTCAGTTTTTAAAGTATTCAGTATTTGCACCACCATTCATTCAAAAAAACATGGGCCCAGCACTCTGATGCAGTGGTGTGGCCGCTGGGGGCCCAGAGACGGATGAAGCCAGATTCAGACTCAGAAAGAAACATCCAGAGGCAGAAACAGACAGTCAGCAAGTAATATTATCAAGCAGTGATAATCACTGTGAGGAAAAAATGGAATAGCGGGCGGGGGTGGGGTCTTGGGGTCGAGCTGTCCAAGAAGGCCTTGCCGCAACGGGCTGTTTGCTCGGATACAGGAGTCAGCGTGGGGGACGTGTGGGAAATGGTGGGAGAGAAGCGTTGGGGGAAGGACCCCAAGACAGGAAAGATCTCCGGGCCGCAGGGCAGGGCCGTTTATTCCCTCCACAAATACTGACCCCTGGCCTGGCCCAGGCACTGTCCTCGGGCCAGAACAGAGTGGCGGACACACCAGGGGCCCAGCCTTCATGGAGCTTTTGTTAAAGTGGGGACAAGGTGAGTGCCCTTATGCTCAGGGCGCTCAGAGAGGTTCTGTGAGGTGGCATTTGGGCAGAGACCTAAAGGAAGTGGTACAGTGGGGTGGAGGGAGGGTGTGACATAGTGGGGGCTGTGGTAAGGCCCTTGGCTTTGACCCTGATAGGAGGTGGCCGGGCTCCGAACAGGGAGTGACTTGAGCTGTGACACAGTGGATGCTGAGTGGGCAGGGATGACCTGCCAGGGAGAGGAGCAGAGGCACGCAGGAGGAGGAGGCTGGCATGGTCTGGGGCAGAGAAGCTGCGCCTGAGGCCAAGGTGGTGGTGGAGTCCGTTGGGAGAGGTGGTCGGAGTGGGGAGTGACCAACAGGACTGGCGGGTACCCAGGAGATACGTTGGGGGTGGCGGAGAAGGAGGAAGGGACAGGTCGCGGGGATGGAGCCTATGATTGAGGGGCAGACGGTGGGCAGGGCCGGACCACAGGGGCCGCGCTGAAGAATCCGGGTCTTGCTCTGTGTGTTGGGGAGTCAGTCTAGTTTAGACAGGCAGGTTACTTAATAGAGTGACAATATGAGTGACAGTGACCAGCATTTATTGAATGCTTATTATATACCAGCTCTTCCAACAGCCCTGAGAGGGTCAGCTCTGTTGTTATACTCATTCATTAAATGAGGAAACTGAGGCACAGAGGGGTCAGCTCACTCACTCACTAGCATACATTTAACTAGGGCCAATCTTGATTGAATGACATGTGAGTGTGTATTTTCTCATTCCTTTAGGGAAGTTACCATGTGTTAGGTAACAACGCCATACCCAAGGGCTTAAGAAAAAATCAGATGATTAATAGACGTTAGGGAGTGGGACCAGAGACAGTTTGGGTATTAAAATTTCACTAAATCTGTAGCCATTGTGTGACTCACACCCCTTCCTTCTGTGGGTCCCTCAAAAATGATCATGGGCACATTTCCATTACCTATAAAGCAGGTATGTTCATGGGCACAGAAAACCCACAGAGACCCACAAGCCGGTAGCTCTCTACATAAAAGCCCTAACACAGTGTCCAGAGGTCTGAGAAAAGTTAAAAAAAAAAAATTACCATCCTGACCCGTGTGGCTCAGTTGCTTGGGCGCCATCCCACAAAGTGAAGGGTCGCGGGTTCAGTTCCCTGTCGGGGCTCATGCCTGGGTTGCGGGTTTGGTCCGCAGTTGGGGAATGTTCGAGAGGCACTGGTTGATGTCTCTGTCTCTGTCCCTGTCCCTGTCTCTGTCCCTTCCTCCCTCCCCCACTCTCTGAAAATAAATAACTAAAATCATTTTTTTAAAAAAACCTACCTCGGCTCCAGGCTGCAGCCACCAGAAGGTGTGGGTGATCTCTTTAAAAAGCTTGGCATACTTTCTCCAAGACTTGTTTATTTTGCTCTCAGCTTGTTATCTTGACATTTTTGCCTTTGAAGAGGTTAGAGCATTATTGTGATTTTAATCACAGGGCAGGGTATTTCACAAGCTTCATCTGCCATCTTCAAATTATTTTCCTGTTTCTCTGGCTGTCGGTCCCCGGGCAGGCGCAGGCGGGCACAGGTGGTGGGGGGCTGCGGGGCGGGGGGATGGTGAGGAGAGAAAGCAGTAGCATGAATGTTTACGGAAGGCACGCCTAGGGTTGGCTGTGTTACCGTGTCCGTCTCCGGCGCCTGGGGGAGCGCGTGTAGGGACTTGACCCCCTGGTCCCCAGCCCTGATGAGTGGGCTGGGATGACAGGGATGGTGGCGTTAAAGTCAGTCTTTTCTGCACACAGAGCACACTTCTTCCTTTCCCTTCCCCACCTGAGATGTTGAAGCCCTATTTGTGTTTTGCAAGAGCTGCGAGGGGACCACTTAATCTCTCTGATCACCTTGCCTCCGGAGAGAATTTATATCTCAATTTGCCAGAAGACAGGCCTGGTATGAGGGCAACAAGGGTAGTTTCCTTCCTTCCTTCCCTGCTCTCTCTTCCTATTTAATTCTCACGTTAAAACCATTCCTGGTAAATGAGAACGTGCTCTTGTGTTCAGACCTTGTTTTGAAACAGGGTATTGAGTCTAAAAAGAATCCGTAGCCTGTCATTTATCATGGTGATTTCTGACTTTTCCTAAGGGGCTGTGTGTTTCTGCAGGGACTGTTCCTTTGCAAGAGCCAACCTCCCTGGGCCTGGGAAGTGGTAGGAGGCCATGTTGCAGGAGGGGAGCCGTGGAAAAAAGGACCAGGCCTGGGGAACTTTTTCCAGAACACATCACATCAATTGTTAATTTTCCCGGTTTGTAAATTTCAAAAGTAGTATTAAGAATTCAAGTTGTACCTCACCACCTAAGATTTCTGGCGTGGCTATGCAAAGTTCGAATGTGGCAATACTACTTTAAAAGTGGACAATTAAAATAGCCCCATCTCTTCTGGACATGTGTCAGCCACTGTCACCCCAATTTGACCATCGTCCGATCAACCGGCAGCCCCCATTTTACCAGCAAGGAGGAGACTTCGACTTTGATTTTTTTTTTTTCTTCTTATTTTTTTAAATGACAGGGAGGTGAAAATACGGAGTGTGAGTCAGCAGATGGGAATTCTTTTAATAACAGGCTGGGCCTGCGAGCCTTAGAATTGTGACCAACAAACAGCTCCACGTACTGCCCTCTGCCTGTTTGGGTAACAGACCGGGAGGCCGGGAGAAGCCACAGCAACTGTCCTGCCAGGAGGCACCGTCGGTGGGGCCTGGGAGGGAGTCTCTTTGTTCCAATTGTTTGCCCTCTGTCTTGGAGAACAGGACACAAATCCAGACCGTTCCCGCAGCTGCTGGGGCAGAGCTGGCTTTTTATGAATGGGGCCCAGGAGGGGGAGGAGAGGGCTTGTGTTACACCAGCCGTTGGGCAATGCATTCATTCACTCCCAGCCATTAGCTGGGCTGTATTTTAAAGGATATCGTTCCATTTCGGTGATTCAGGTTAGACGTTGCCCCGCCCCGTGCAGCCGTTGGTAAATTGGAACACTAAGCATGTGCGTGCGTTAATGCTTCTTTTTCTTGAGAGTTTGCTCATTTATTTGGGGGCAATAATGGGAGAGGTGAACTGGGAGAGGAGAAAAGAAGGCTGCATCATCCACAGTTATTTCTCCATCCCAGTGCCACCGGAGAGGAGACAGGTGGGGTCCCTCTGGCCAAAGCCGGAGCCTTGAGGTGGGAGCCTTGAGGTGGGGTGCTGATAGGGAGGTGACCGCTCCCTGGGGTCTCCCCATGGGCCAGCTTCCCCACCCCAGTCCCCTGTCCCACTACCAGGGGGCAGCTCCTTGTTTGCGGCACCAGAAGCCCTAGTGTCGTGGCCACCGAAACCTGAGTTGGAGGCTGGGTGACAACTCTGGCCACCCTCCCTGCCACAGCTTCCTGCTGGGGGCAGGAGGAAGAGGGCAGGCATTGTCTGGGCATCAATGAACCTCTATCAGAACAAACACCCTGAGAGGGGACCGGCCTGGTGACAGCCGCCTGTGGGGGCCCCAGTCAGACGGACGGAGGGCCTCACTCCTCACAAAGAGCGTGTTAAGGCCTGGGCGGGGCCTTGCCATGGGGCCCACCCTGTGCCACCCTTGTGTGATTCCCCAAATCGGAATCCTGGGACACGGCTTTGGGAAGAGAATCACCCGAGGCAGCATGGCTGCATGTAGGAGTCCCCTTCTGCCCTTAGGGTGGCCTGTTGTGGAGGTGGAGTGCTTCATCCCATCACCTGGATGCTGAGAGTAAAGTCAGAGAGGATTAAGCTGGATTTTTTTTATCCTCACCTGAGAACATGCTTACTGATTTTAGAGAGAGTGGGGAAGGGAGAGAAACATCCATGTGAGAGAGAAACACGGATTGCCTCTTGTATGTGCTGCACCTGGGGATTGAACCCACAACCTAGCTATGTGTCCCGACCAGGAATCGAACCTGCAGCCTTTTGGTATACAGGATGATGCTCCAACCAACTGGGCCACGCCAACCAGCGCTGCTTAAGGTTTTAAATAGGAAACTCCCCACCCACTGCTAGCAGCAACCAGGTGCTTGAAGACACCTAACACCTGATGTCACAAAGACCCTCCAGATGCTCTGAGCACCTTTCTTTTGCTCTGTGTGTTTTGATGTCGGATAAACCTGACTGGTCTTGACCCCAAAGTATCATTTCCCAGCGCTGGCGTAGACGCTCACCGTTGCAGACCAAAACCGCTCTCTGGGTGGCCCTGGTTGCTCTCCAGTGTGGGTGTTGTGTGTCCCGTTACCACCATGTGGCCCCTTCTGAACCCCGAATGCCCTACCGGGGCTGTTTTAGGCATGGCTGATGCCATCTGGGTCTGCCTCCCACTAAAGGAGAGGCAGGACCCGGTGTCGGCCGTATCGTTGCGACTGCCCAGAAGGCAGTAGGAGAGGGAGCAAGTCGAGGACTTGATCTGAACAGCTCGTCTTGGGTCCTGACTGTTGAGACTTTCTTTCTGGCTAATAGTGGACCCGACGTCACTGTTCTAGCGTCCTGGGGGTCTGAATGAGAGGCCCCCTGCATATGCCAGCTCCAGGTGCAGAGATGGACTTGGCCTTGGAGTCCTGTCAGGGCCCTCGTTAGCAAAAGTCGTGGCGAGCCGAAGCCGGGGTGGCAGGCAGGTTCCAAGACGGGATTCTGGCCCCGGTCTCACAGTCGAGGCCCTTGGAGGACCTCAGGAAGGAGAAGAGGTGCAGTGAGAGAAGAAGCAACAGGAGGGAACCCCCCCAGGAGGAGCCGGAGCAAAGGTTCTTAAAGGGGTAGGGAGACGTTAGGAGGCTGAGGTGTTCTCTTGGGTCGCTGTGTCACCAGTGACAAACACCATTGTAGGACAAGGAGCACACACTGAGTAGCCCAGCGGTGAAGCTGTCAGCCCAGTTGGGGGCTACAGGCTCCTCTTTCTGAATGATGGGTAGAAAATGGGAGAGGGCGGGATAAGCAGGACTGCGGAGGGTTTTTGGTTTTCTTTTGTTTGGCTTGGGGCCAGAGGGTTGCCCGCGCGAGGCCCGGACTCTCACGACCAGGAGAGCTTCGGAGCTGCTTTGACCAATAGCAACTTGGTGGAGCAAAGTGGATACCAGCTTTGAACGTGGCTCTGTTGAAAGACAGGCACCGATTCGCATTTAAAGAACACGTCCCGTTTCTACACATGTGAATACATACATGTGCATTGTATTTGTCTAGCATCATCGAAACAAGTTCCTGCTTGAGTTGATTTCCCAAGTAATTGAAGCTCACTTCTTGGAGAACAAGATATTTAAATTTTTGTGGTAATTCTGACAGAGTGACAGCACTTTGCTGTCATTTCCTCGGTGACCCAGGGCACTGTTATGAAATCCGGTGCCTCAGAATCTGTTACCACACAGGACTCCGATCTTTCTTCCATGGCCTCAGCTATCAGTGCTTGTTTATATTGGGTGAATTTTGTGAATTTTGCGTATGCAAGGATTGTACAGCCTGATCTTTGGCTAAGTATCCATTGCTCCATCAAATGGAAAACGATTTTTGTAGATGAAGCTCAGAGGACTTACAAGATTGCTTTTATGTTGGCATTAGTTTCCAAGTGTTTCATGGTTGAGATACAAGAATCTCGTCCATCAGCTACACGGGGCGTTACTGCAAACACACACTCGGATATGAACTCCAAATGGGAAGCCTTTCTATGGAATGGTTTTAGATTTTGAGCCACTTCTGTTGATATCATTATATTTTCCTCTTCCATGTTTGTGGTCTTCAAGCATGGCAGACCCCATAAGGGACTGTGGTCCCTTCATCTTCTTTCTTCCTGCGTGTAATTTCTTGTTTTCCCAGGCATGCCTGGTGCTACCTAAAATGAAAAGTAAATGTAATACGTAGCATTCTGTTCGTAATTGTTTGCTTCCATTTTAGGTTAACGACAAGCTAATGATTTTTAAATTGTAGCTAGCACACAAGGAAAGAGTGGTTTCCTGTTGTGTGTGTGTTTTTTTTTTTAAGTTGGATTCAGGAACTTGAAGGTAATTAAAAATGTAAGCTCTCAGTAATGTATTTATATCCCATAGTCACGGGTTAACCAAGCAATGCTCATGTGATGGAAGAACACGGAGGTAATAAAGAGTCTGTTTTATGTATTTCTTACATTATTGTTTACTTAGAGGAATAAAAAGTACTTTTTCTGTACTTCTAGAATGCCAGGAAGCATCTAGTGGCAGCATTAATATGCCATCTTGCAAAGTAATCTTCTCGTCTTCTGCATGAAGCCAGTACTCCATAGAGTCTGGGATTAATGTCAGAAATTTAGGGGACACAAGTGAAAGGGAAGGCATAAGCATACCTTTTCCTTTTAAAAGGAAGGAAGTCATTTGCTTATTAATTTAGCTTAGAGACTATGGAAGATGGGGGACACTCCGCAGTATGTCCAGTGCGACGTATGAAGGTGATCGTGAGTTAGGAGGGAAATGCTATGGCCATTGTAGATATTAAAAAACAAAACAAAACTTGCTAATCCATTTAGTTGAAGATACAATGAACTGGAGAGAATTCTTATAAGAAATGTAGATTCTCCCAGGTACGAAATACAGGCTAGTTGTTTGCCAGAGCTGGAACTCGCCCTTCTATCCAAGGACAATTTTCGTTCTGGGTGGTTTTATGCTTAAGGTTTGACTTTAGAGGATTCATGATTCCAAATCTTGAGGAATTAGTGGAGCTTTACAAGGGAATCTCCTAGACAGGCTGGTTAAATTGAATTTAAAGAGACCCCCCCCCCCCCGACACACACACCGTTTTAACTTGCTGCAACCAGAGCTGGCAGGCTCGGTGAGAAGTTCAAGGGAATTCGGGTAGGTCTTGTTCCCCCACCCTGTCCGGAAGCTGACTTTCGCTTTGGGTGGAATGTTTCTCATTTTTCACAGAGCTAATGTTTCTGTAGAATTGTCCTCCCTGGCGCGTGCCCACCCTCTCCCCTGCATTTGGTCATAGCCATAAGACCAGACCTCCAACTGGCACACTACATTCTAATGTGCTTTTGTGCGTGTCCTTTCCAGAAGGTGTAGTGCGTTTATCTGGCGTCTTTGTGCATATGAGTCTGGGTGCCCGGTGTCTACCCACCATCACCTCCACCACACCCGAAGCGCCGCCCCTCTAGTAGTGACCTGTGACAACTCTAGGAGGGTCAGGAAGGAGCATTGGTTTTATGTGTCTCATTTAACCAATTACGGTTTTCATCATGGTCCTCCAACTCGAAAATAGAATACTAATTTATTTGGCCATAAATGACTGTCTTGTGAACTAAAATAAAGGATTCACATACCCTTTTCTTTTCTGGTGGGCATTATAACCAGAACCATTTCTAATAGTTGTGTCAGTTGATTATGAAAGACAAATGCATTTTTATTTTTTGTCCTTTGAACTTGAAAAGCACCCACTGTGTGCTTCCTGCAGCTCTCCTGCAGGGTGCATATTGGATGGAATCCATTGGACCTGGGGACCAGACAGGTGGACAGGGCAGGATGCAGGTGGAGACATGTTATCTATGGTGGGGGTGTGGGGAGTTGGACGTGGACCCACACATGTTCCTGTCCAGCCTTTGGGTCCTTTCAAGTTTCTATTGGAGTCAGCCCTTGCCTTAAATATTTCTCTGCTTTTAGTTAACTAATCAGGAACATTTCCGGGAGGGCTGGGATGGGTTAGCACAGTGATTTACTGAGGCCCAGGAGGAGGTTGGCGGCCCTCATTTGTTTTCTGCGTCACAGAAAGGGGCAGAAAGTGTCCTGTGCCCTCTGCCAGCAGATCCCAGGGCTCCCAGGAAGAACGCATCTCCCAGCGCCCCCGCACAGCTCTTCACACGGTTCTGGGAATACTTCGGAGAGGCCCCCTTCCCGTGGCTGCCAGAGCCACTTGCATAGCTAGTACATAAGCACTTCAGCATAAAACACACTTTCTCTCTCCAAGTCCTCCTCGCTCCCTTCTTGTTCTTGGAAGGTTTGAGGCTGGCCTGGAAGGAAAAAACGTGTGGGAGAGGGATGCAGGAGGGAGGGCTGGATGCAAATGGACGATGCTTCTGTCATGTGCCCAGAGGTCTCTGAGAAGGTGGGATCCAGCTGTAATACCAGGTCCATCTGCTAAGCCCACGTAAGGTGGCCTGAGTTCTGTGTGATGCCCGTGCAGACTCTGGGACACCCACGTGAGGTCAACTCACTGTCCTCGGTCTTCATTCTCCGCCTCTGCATCTGGTGTCTTCAGGCTTGAAGTACCATCTTTCCTTCCCTTCCTCCGTTTCTTGACAGCAGCTAAAATTTTTTTTTTTTAATTAAAAGTTCTGGCTGAATGATAGGAACCTCTTTCCATAATTGGCATGTGTGGAAATAAAAATGAAATAAACACCTTCTAATAGCTGTTAGCAGAACTCCCATGGGAATTCTTGCACAGTATTTCCGGTGTTGTGTAAAGATTAGCTGACTCCCGAGACTGTCTCATTTCCTGGTCCTTCTGGGCCCACGTGCTGGAAGCCTGAGTGCAACTGGCCAGAAAAGCCCATTCTCCAGCATTTGATTAGCAGGAAAGAGCCAAAGGTGGGTATTTACCAGCGTTGGGCACCCACAAAATATTGACGAGAGTTTTACGGCACAACTGACTCTGTTCCAGACATGATAGCTAATGTCTTCCGAGTTGAATTTTTGATAGCACCTCACGGAATGTGCTCTTCAGGCATTGATGTCACAGCTGTCTTGCTTCCAGCACCCCCCGCTTCCCCCAGGCCCTCTAAGCTCACCACCTTGTGCCTGCCTCACAATTACTCAATAAAATGCTTTGTTAGTTGCCCTGGCCAGGTGGCGCAGTTGGTTGGAGCGTCGTCCTGTACACCAAAAGGTTGCAGGTTCAATCCCTGGTTGGGGTGCGTGCAGGAGGCAACCTCCTGATGTTTCTCTCTCACACTGATGTTTCTCTTTCTCTCCTTCTCCTCTCTCTAAAATCAATAAACCTATCCTGGGTGAGAATTTTTAAAAATTCTGTTTAAGTGCTTGGTTAGTTGTAGCATCAGTGGACTATTTTCATAAATCGAAATATCTTGGAGGTAGTTGTCATGTTTTCAGCAGCCGAAAGCACCCTAAAACTTAGATCCCCCTAAGGAGGGCATCGGACACAGGCGCATCCGGGTGTCTTGACAGATGAACCACATCGCGTGACAGATTCTCAGTCTCTCTGAAATTCCTTTTGCCTGGATGAAGCATAGATGGTCTCGATAACTTTCTAGGGACTTCCCTTGTGTGACATCGTGCAGTTAATGTAGTCCTTTGTGCTACCTGAGGCATTCTGGTTGTATGGAGCTTGTTACATTCATATTACCGGCGTACGCTCGGATGTGAGTTCCTTGTCTGGGAGGGTAGGGGCTAAAGCCACAGACTGTGACCAGATGGTGTCCCACCCTGACGCTGCCACTTACTGGTGTAAGCCGTCCCCACTCTGGCCAGCATCATCACTCGTTAATGTGTGCACTGTCTTTCTTTCATCCTAGCGCTAGGATTTTCTGTCAAACAAAAGAAAATCTCTGTGTTTCACACAGGGAAAGTTTCGAGGGAAGAACAATAGCAACTGCATGAAAAAAGTAGCTTTCTTTTATTCTTTTCTTTTTTCTTTTTTTGCAAAGTTGTATTCGTGAACTTAGAATATTTGACCCACAAGCTGTTGTTGGCAACCTTGCCCCATACTTGGAAAATCCTCTGAGAGCAGCTACAATGAACATTAGGTTTTTGATGTTTGAGGTCTTATTTGGGGGGGATAAAGATGTGGCGACACAAAGACATGAATGTATGTGGTTCGGGAAAGGAGTTTGAGACACAGCTTGGTACCAGAAGGGAGGCGGCTGGAGTATTCCCGTGAAGAGCTGGCATCAACCAAAGGTAAGTTCGCATTTGTTGGTCAAGCTCTATTAATAATAAAAACAGTTAAAAAAAAAAACAATAAGATATTGGGATATCAGTTAGCCACCACCTTAGATAACTCCAACTAAGTAGCCTTTCTTTAATTCTGAAAAACTGAAGTTGAAAGAGTTCTGTTTTCCTTATCAATATGTTTACCTCCCTCCAAAATATGTTTCTCACTTGGGGATGGAGGCATTGTGAGTAATCGTTTCCCTTTGATTTTTAGTATCGCCGATATGGCAGTGTTGCATCAAAAGAGCAGCGGGCACGCCTGGGTCACCCGCAGCAGGTGGGGCCTTAGAAAGCAGATGAGTTTATTACCCGCCAGTGAGAACACACCTGGGCTACTATGGGTTTTGGTGCCGGAGTCAGGCACGTGAGCTGCACCCTGAGTCTGTGTGGGGACAGGAGCAGTATACTCCCGAAGGCTCCCTAGGACGCTCACTTGTCCTGAACGTTCCAGGCTCTTCAGGTGCTCGATGGCTGCGGCATTGCTCTGGTGCGGGAGGTAAAAATCCAAACACACGTGTCCCAGGGCTCTCCGGCCAAGGCCCTTTGACAGCCCGCGGTGCCCCGACCCCAACTGTCCCCTACCATGGACCACGGGCGGAGGCCGCTTTGGGGGGCACGGGGACTCACGGCCCGGCCAGCAGCCCTTCAGGACCTGGGAGGCCTGAGCACCATGTTGTAAGCTCGGATTAGCCTTTTCCAGGGCAACCGAGCTTGGCCCCGATCCGCGCAGGGTCCCGGGCGCTGGAAGGGCTGGCTTCTGGGAAGGCGGATCTGGGCGGGGAGCCACATAGCCAGCGTGAGCTCGGCTGCCTCCCAGGTCCTGCCAGCTCGAGAGGCTCGCCCCGTGCCAAGGCGCTGGGCATCAGGAGCCTTGCCTGGCCTGCCGGGCAAGGAACGCGAACCACCGCAGCGAACTGGCAGGGAATTAGCAGGTTCTTTAACTGCCATTTTCCCCCCACTCCGTGTTTTCATAACACCGCTAAGTAGACACCAGATTATAAATCCTGTGCAAATAGTCTTAGAGTTGCTGGATTCAACCCCAGAGAAGACTCGTTGGGGTTTTGAGGAATACTTAAAGAAAACGCATGTTGGTTGCATCTTCCCATGCCAAGTGCCGCGTGAAGGCTCTGTGGTGAGGTCCGGCACTGTCCGCCCGGCCCGGCCTCAGTGCCTGCGGTGGACGCGGCCACTTCGGGGTGAAGCGGTTCCCATGGGTTTCTCGCCCTCCATCGTGGTCGCTAAGACTGTGTTCCCATGTGGTGTTGTGTGGATGCAGTGAAAACCCCTTCCCGCTCCACGGGGCCTGGGTGGGCGAGGTCCGGGCGAGCACAGGGCATGGCTCAGGGAGCGCAACATGGGGAGGTCCTTCTGTGGGGACCGTAAGATGACCTAACAGGTCCTCTGCTTGGGGAATTTTGGATACACTAAGGGAAAAGAGGTCATGGGAGGTCATCAGGGTCACTTTTTTGGTTTGAGTGAGGGCTGATCCACCCCCCAGCCTTGGGAGATGGGGCCCAGGGTATCCAGTCATATGGGGGAAGGCGTAGAGGGGACGGGAGGAGGTTTTTCCTCGCACTCCCGAAGAGTCCCACTGGCTGGCCACTGTTTGCTTTCTGGGCACCAGCAGCTGTAATGGTGGCTCCCTTAGTGTCTGTGTTACTTTAGTGCGGTGTCAGAACCTGGCCGTGGCCGAATCACCGTGCAGACGCCAGCTACCAGTGACACATTTTCATAACGTTCCCCATCCCACCTCCACATCAGAACCCTGCCATTTTAAGGTGAAAGGTCGAAGTCAAAATGGTTCTTCATAGTCTCTTTGGATAATTGTGCTTGAGGAAAACAGTACTTATTGAAGGTCTGTGTATGCGTGTGGTCATTTCTTCCTATCCTATTGGTAGGTGAGCAACTGTCTGAGAAAAATCAAAGATTTTCAATGATTTCCTTAGATTTTCGGTGCGACGTAGCCTCCCGGGATCCATGCGTCACAGGTACTCTGTTCAGTAGCAGTCACCTCCTGATCTGTTGACCTCACCCCACCTGCCTAACAATAAACCCCACATCATAAAACACGTTGGGATTGTCACATACTGAGAAGAGGGCGAGGGCGATTGACTGGATGCCAAGCAGCCCCATCTATTCTTTGTATCTGAGCTCTGAGACGCCAGAAAAGGTGTCCAGGAGCCTGCGTGCCAAGAATCGCTTTCCCCAGGGAGGTAGGGAGCAGCGACACAAACCCCCATCTGTCACGATGACTTTGTACGTTGGAAATTCGGAAGAGCCCCACACGGCCCCATGCCACGGATGGCGACAGTCTAGGGTAGATGCTGTCCTACCGCACTTGGGGCTTGTTACTCTCGGTGCTGAACCGCGAGCAGATGCAAAAGCGTCCCTCTGGTGTCTCGCACATCGTATGACGTGGTGACCGAGGCCGGGGCTGCCCTCGAGCTTCCTAGCACATGATCGTGAAGGGCTTACCTCACCAGACCCTGTCGCTAAATAGAGATTAAACTTTAAAATACGTTTTAGCTTAAGGTACTCTGACTGGCATGGATGATGGATCAGTTCAGAATGACACTTTACCATGCAGCTAAAGATCCTTTTTATGCCGATATAGCATCCACCATCTCTGTAGCCTTCCAGGGTTTGTTTGCGTGGTTTGAACAACAAAAATGTATACATTCTTCAGATGGCTTTTGCAGAATTTATTAGCACCTTGGTCATCTCAGCCCCACCTGATTTAACTGGGAAGAGTGAAAGGGACATGAAGAGACGTGAATAGGTGAAAACTCACAAAACAGGGCAAGAAGAAACCACTTTTTGTCAAACGTCAGTAGCTCAGACTGGGAGAATGGCCATTCTGAATTATTGGAAATATGAAGATTTTTTTAAACTTAAGTGTAACCCCTTTAAGGGAACTAGTCTAATGGCAAGTGAGGGCATTTCTGGGTGCAGTGCTTCCTGGTACCTGTGGGGAAAATCAAACTTAAATTCCGAAAGGAAACATAATGCCCTATTTATTTGTTTGTTTATATTTGAGAAAGAGAGAGAAAGAAACATTGATGTGAAAGAGAAACATTGATCAGTTGTCTTCTGTATGCGCCCCAGCTGGAGATTGAACCTGTGACCTACGTACGTGCCATGATCGGGAATCGAACCAGCGACCTTTTGGTGTACAGGACAGTGTTCCAACCAACTGAGCCACCCAGCCAGGGCTAGCTACTGCTTTATATTTTTAAACGCAAAGGATGTGTTTTCAAGCGGAACTTATAAAGTGATGACTTTTATTCTTTAGTTCATACCCCCTTTAAAAAAAAATCAGGAAAAGTAATGAGTACCAAAATACAGGCACTCCAACTCTAATTCCGAAACAAGTATGAAGATGGAGCATATAAGTTGCAACTTATCCCAGTTTCAAATCGTGGTTGACATGTCATAAAAAGTTGAAAAGAAATTGCCAGCATAAAAATGGTGCAGTGTGGATTTCAGAGCAGACAGCCTTGTTCTGGAGAAAGGAGGACCTCTTTCTGCTTGAGGTCAAGAGCAACAGAAAGTCTGGGGAACAATGGCTGTTGTCTTGCATGGGCTTTGTTCCTCTCCCTTGTGGTAACAGCCACTTCCTGTTGCTCCTTTCCTAATGGAATCGCTGCAGTGAAGTTGTGGAAGAAATGAGGAGGGGAGTGGGACCCACCCTGCCGCGGCTCGAGGGGGAGAGGGCAGCCCGTGAAAGCAGGCCTTTGTGTGCGCTGGGCTGGTCCCCTGGCAAACAGGGGCACAATCTCGCTATTGTTTGTTTGGGGAAAGCTACGGCATCCTATTGCAATTATTTATGGAAGAAAATATTTGATGTTTTTGGAAGAGGTTGGGTGCAGGGGGACGCTGGAGGGAAGGCGGGAGGGAGGCTCACCTCCTGTCCCATCCACATCGCATCTCTCTGTGTGTCCGAGAGAGAAAGAGAGCGATGTGTGACTCTGTGGATTGGGGTATTTGGGGCAGAGAAATGAATGCACCCTGAGCTTTGGTCCCAGGGACGAAAGAAGGGATAGTCTGCTCCACATGAAGCTGATGTGAGGCCCCGGCCAGTGCGGCTCAGTGGGCTGGGTGTCGCTCTACAAAGCAGAAGGTCGCAGGTTTGCTTCCCGGTCAGGGCACGTGTCTGGGTTTCAGGTTGGGTTCCCAGTTGGGGCACATATGAGAGGCAGCGCATCGATGTTTCTCTCTCACGTAAGTGTTTCTCTCCCTCTCTTTCTCCTTCCCTTTTTCTCGCCTTAAAAAATAAATAAATAAAATCTTTAAAAAAAAATGCTGATGTGATGCAGCCATCCAGCCTTTCTTATGTCTTGGTGCTTCATTGTACTGTGTCCCACAGTGCCCCCCATCCCCGTCCCCGCCGTGTGCATTTCTAGAGCTGGGTGTCCTTCCGTACTTGCTCTTCCCAGATAACGAGTTCTGTACCCCAAGCCGATACTCCAGCGTTTGACCCTGTTTAACTAGGGACTTGCAGAAGCCACTTGCATGTATGTATAATTCTGACTTTCCTCTCTGCTCAGCAAAAGACATACACGCAGGTACTTCCATGTCACAGAAATACCTCCCAGCCAGGAGAACGCTCCAAGAATACAGTACGAGGAAAAGCTTTAATTATGCAAATGACAACTGAGTTACCTGGAAGGTGAAAGAGTCATCTTCGTTAAGGAACACAATTAAAATAATAATTTTTAAAGGAACTGTGTCTAAAGGACATTGCACATTACTTGCATTCAGGAGAACCTGTTGAACACAGGCTCACTTTTTCTCAGCACTGAAGGTCATCGCTGGGAGGTAGCCTTGTTTTCTGATGAGATAATAAGGTGACATTCCCAGTTGGGCAAAGCAGCGTTTTCCCTCCATAATAATTAAGACCCCTTTGAAAGGTAGAAGATACTCACTACCCCTCAGTGTCATTGTAAATGACTTGAGAATAGAGACACTCAAATACAGTTCCACAACTGTAGAACTAGGCGTAAACTTTTTAGGGTCCTAGATCTTTTTATAGCTCTAAATTAAATCGATGTACACATTAACTGCAGAGAAAACACAAAAATCAAACTCAGACATTAATTGAATGGCACATGTGGCATTTTCCTGAAACCAAATCACCAAATTGGGAAGCAAGTTCTGACCTTGAAGGCGTGAGTACCTGTGAGTTATGGGAAACCTCCCCTTGGCATTTCAACTGGCTCTTCTCTGTCAGGATTGCAGAGCCTCAGTAGTACCATGGCACAGCATGTAAACATGTGTTTGTATGTTAAATGCACTTTTTCTCTACATTTGGTGTGTAAGAACTAGAATAACACAGCTTGCTTCCAGTGTGTTTTTGACGTAAATGCTGATGCAAAAATCACTTGGCAGCACTAAACTCTAAGAAGGTTAAAGAGATGAACTAGAAGATAGAAGAATAGGTCATACTTAAAATGAAAACAGACAAAAATTATTAAGGGGAACTCTCAAGCCCCCAGGAATGTGCTGAACAGCTTTTGGTGTAGGAAGGCAGTACACTTTAACTGGCCTGCGGGTAGCTGGTGTTTGAGATCCCGTGTTGGCTTGGTACAGCTGCCTTTTTTTGCCTTTTTCGTATTGTTTTAGTTTTAACCACTTTCGTTATCACAATCTCTAGCCCTGCCCCCTACAGTAGCTGGCTGCTTCAGATCTACTTTGCTTGGAACGTAAATATTTCATCTTGATAAAAGTATGAGAAGCTAATAGAAATTTAGAGGACCATGACCTTAGATGAATAAAACATAATCATGAATACATAGACACTGTGGCCCCTTTGTCACTAGATGTTGGGTTTATAACCATTTTGGACGGGAGTGAAGGGGAAAGGGTAGCTCGTTAGCTTTGCAGGAGTAAGAAGAGGGGTTAGATGTACGTCATAGTCTAAAACACATCAACCGTTTGTACATGCAGTACGACTTTTCCCCACAGATGATGAAACATGGGTGGAGAAATGAGGCGTTCTTCTCTGACCTTAGTTAGTGATGGACGTGGGACTGATGCAATCCCGAAACTGGCCTCGAACTCCTAAAGTGTTCCTGGGACAACCACATTTGCTTGGTTTGATACCTGCAAGGAGCTTCTGGAATAGGCTGCCTGGGGCTCACTAGCCAAGACTTGAGGTGTCAAAGGGTGGGAGGGAATTAGCTGCTAGCTCAACACATGGAAATATGTGCATATATATACATACATGCAGGAACACCCACACCTTTATATTCATGGTGCTTCTGAATTCCAACTCCAGGCTAGCGTGTTTCCCTTCCCCCCACAGGTCGTCATGAAGTGACAAAGGGTTTATGAAGCACAGAACTACTTGCAGAGCATGTTGCAAATGTGAACTGCTCCCTAAATGATAAATAATAATTGACAGGCAAGTCTGGGCAGAGCAAATCAGTGAGATTTTAAGAAAGGAGATGTTAGGCTTTCAGAAAGGTGGAAAATTCCCTTCGTCTCAGCAAGGACTGTTGTCAGGCACTTGAGCCACCCTCAAATAGTTCTCTGTGAGCGTCTGAGACGGGGCCCCTTGCCGAGTGTTGGGCCACGGGCAGCGGGCGTGCGTGGTGCGTGGCCCGGCCCCTGGCCCGCAGGCCCAGACACAGTTCTCCCAAGTGTGCTCACTCATGTCCCGATGATGTTTCTGGCAGGGAGCAAGCAGGCACTGGATTGGGATGGCTTTGTAGGTTTAGGTGACATCACTGCACTCCTCACGGGATCATAAAGTTCTAGGCTGATAGGGGTTTCTGCCTGACAAGATCCCAATGAGAATGAGCCAAACTTAAGAGTTGAAAAAGCATTTGGACCCATCGGTGTTGGAAGTCAGTATAACTTCATGGTGGTGAGTCACTGGTTTGGGTTTGTAAAGCCCGTTAATTTGATGAAATGCATTATCCAATGAAGAAGCGTTTTCCTTTGAGTTGAGCCTAAAAAAGTTAACAATGTTGCACAGGGATGCTTGAACTCTGTCTACTGTTTTGTGGCTTCCGTGCTTACTCCCCATATGGAAAATGGGAAGAAAAAAAAATCCGAATAAACTGCTTTATTTTCCTAATCAGAAAGCAGCGATTCCAACTTCTGATGGTCACACTGTTAGCATAAGAAGAGTGGAGTGAGGTGAAGTAAATGAGGGCGACTTATTGTGGAGAAACAAAGGCAGCGTTTGCCTAAATTAGAAACGTTCTCTGAGTTTTTGAAGTGTGAATGATTTAAATGAGGTCCTGGCATAGCATTGCATGTGGTTTCCATTTTGTAGCTTTCCTGCTTGAAGCCAAACTGTCAGGATTTTTATTCAGACCAGTCGGATTTAACTTACTCGAGGCTCAACAGCAACCGTTTGCTCCTCTTCGTGGCATGAAAGGACTCCCAGCCTGGTGCTGTCGATGGAAACCTTTATTTCACCAGTTCTGCTGTACACTGGGCGAAGAAAAACAAAGGACCTTTGGCACTTGGTGACTACCTAAGACATGCGTCTTCCTCTCTTTCCCTTCTAAATGATTTGGCCTGGTGAGGTCCCGAGGTCCCTGACAAGGGGAAAGTTGAAGTGTAAACAAAGTAGAATAATAAAGTGATGTCAGTTGGAACCAATTGGAACGGTTGGCATCACATGCCTGGCAGCTACTTCAAATGCCCACAAAACAAGACTAATGGTTTAAGTGGCCCACCCCTTACCCGCCCCCACCACGCACCCCAGACAGCAGCACAACTTCTCAAGAACAGAGGCAGAGCAGCTGACACCAGGCTGAGTGGTTCATAGAAGATGTGTCTCAACAAGTTAGTAGGTTTTTGCAAAACGTTAAGGCTCAGGTCAGAACTAATTTCCTGGTTTTGCCCTACCGATACGGCCCCAGCCATTTCTCATCGAGTGAGGAATGGGGATATGGTCAGACTTGGGTTAACTGAGGTTGTGAGCCAGGCAGGGCTGGTCCCTGAGCCCTGTGGCACCTTTCCAGGTGACACTTACGGTTTTAAACTAATGTTGTTTATGGGGCTTTAATAGCAGTAACTTCTTGGTTTCATTATCACAGGGGTTCTGCACAGCCTCCACACATTTTTTGCTTCTCCAGAAAATTATTCTCATTCTGGGCCACCCTGGTTTAAAACAAACAAACAAACAAACACATCATAACTGGCTTTAACCAGGTAGCTCAGTTAGTTAGAGCATTGTCCTGCATATACCAGGGTTGCAGGTTCAATCCCTAGTCGGGGCACATGCAAGAAGTACCCAATGAATGCTTAAAAAAGTGGAATAACAAATCAGTGTTTCTCTCTTTCCCTTCCTCTCTCTCTAAAATCAATAAAAACAAACAAACAACTTGGTTAACTACTACTTTCAGGAATATTCTGAGAGGAGAGAGAGAGGAAAAAAAACAAAACAAAACCGCCACAGATCCTAAACCAAGCAACACGATCCCATTGATTTTTGTTACCACTCAATCAATTGCGAATAATGTGGTTCAAGCAAAGCTGAAACGAGAGTAACCTGTCTTGTTACAAATTTGCTTGTTGCATTTGGAATTAGTAAAGGCAGTGTGAGAGAGCGTGGTGGCAATTCTCAGAGCTGATTGGCTGACTGTAGGAGGGCAAAGCACTAGACATTCGCTCTGCCGCAGGTAGCGCTGCTTCTCCCCAGGTGGGAGAGTGCAAAAGCAGAAGTGAAATCTTTGTGCACGCCCAGCTGTTTCTGTTGTCCCTTCCCCATGCATGACAAGTGGCTCATCATCATTAGGCAGGACTTGGAAGGGATTTTCCTCCTAGTTCATCCCTTCTACTCTCATAGTCTCCTGGCTAAAGTCCTCCCTTGGAGCCTTTCCTCCTCTTCTGCCCCTCCTAGAACGCACTGCCAGACTGTGTATCTGAACTACTGCTTTGGGTAAGACGTTCATCTCCTCAGAATAATTTACAAGGGCCCCCTATTGTTTGTGACGTGAAGTCCTAACTGTCAGACTTAGTCCCCCCTCCACACTTGGCTTCATCTTTTGCGGCTGCCCAGAGGCATGGACCCTTCAGTGGGCTTCCTGAAAGTTCTGCTAAGGTGCTCGTCTTTGTCTCTTTCCCGTGTGGCTCCTCTCAGGCCTTTCCCCTCTCGGTTGCAATTCTTTCCCGCGCCCTCTCCTTGACCATCACTCCCTGGCTAAGGTTTACTTATTGTTTCCCCCCCTAAGCACTTGGTTGCCTTTGTCGCCTTCAGTCCCTCCCCTAAGATCTGATCATACACTGCGTTGTTTTGTTTTTCAGTTTCGCAAACGTGGCTTAGCCCGGGAGGCCCCATAATGGCGCCATAGATCGATCAACTCCATGGGCTTGGCAATTGGGTGCACCTTGCAATGTTCCCAGCCCGGTGGTGTCTGGGGCCCGGCCCTCAGCATCGCTTCCCGTAGTTTAAAATGGGATGATCACCCTCACTGCTTAGAAGTGTTGTGGGCAGGAAGTGGCCTGTGTGTGTAGACAGCACAGGACAGCCAGTCATGGTGGCAGTGGTTGACCCCTTGACCTGATAGAAATCCTCCAGCCCTTCCCCAATCCTAGACACCTGCAAATGGCAGAATCCCAGTAAATATCTGTTGCATCTGATACTCGTGTGCATACGTGGGATTAACACAAATATTATAAAATCCACCAAATGGCAGCACTTCCCTCAGGATTTAACTTGCTAGACGGGGAAGACTGAAGGAGAGACTATGTAAGCTGTATTTTTCCTGTGATTCTAGTCCATGTTGCAACTTAAATTAAAGATTTGGGGGAAGCAATGTAAAAATGATTTACTACTCTATAATTGGTTTCCTGAAAGCAAAATGATATTTATGTGAATTGCAATGAAAGATGCAGCTACTGTAATTTATTGTCACAGAGCATTTTCAAAGTGCATAGAATGACGAAGGCTTAAGTGTATTAAACATTCTAGAGGAAGACATATTTAGACTATAAATCTACAGACTTCCTCTGGAATTTGTCTTCCTCCTTTTGTGCCAGGTGCATGTAGTTCTTAGGCCTCAGTGGGGGGAAGATTTAAGGTTCCAGGAATACATTTGTATCTCTTTTAAATTTTCTATTGTTTATCAATGACATATATAAATGTTTTAGGGAAGCGTTTGCTGTAACATTACCCACTCCAGCTCTG